>CM061532.1:26518219-26574103 GCA_030545055.2 Neoaliturus tenellus | reverse complement strand
CCCAGATAATTTATAGAATTCTAAGGTAAATAAATTAGAGGAAGATATACAGTAAAGAATTCTAAGTATTTGTAACAGTTCTTTAGCCATTCTGACGCACATACCTCTAACTGTCAATTACTTTATCAACAACAAAAAGCCTTTAACTCTATTGTAATGTTGCATGGCAAATCGAGAAAGCCTGCTTGATCTTAATCATGCTGAAATATAATTTGAGAATCGTTGCATTTATTTTTTTAAGTTTTCCATTCCCTAGATTTATAATGAAGAAAATTAATTACACTGTAATTTAAGAATTTACTAAGTAATATTTAAAGTTTTAAAATATAAGAACAAAACTAAGCCTCGCCACGGTTAAAACAAACAAATTCTTATGTTTTTTTCAAGGTAGGATCAGATTTACATCAATCTGCCTAACGCTGATTTCAATTGAGTTTTAGCTCCTTTGTAAATATCCTTCAAACTTTGCAAAACCCATTACAGGGATGAAAATAATACTTTTAGGGCTTATATACTAAGAAACATTAATATTCATTTTAATAATTAATTTTTATTCTATAGTATTAAAATATGTATTGCAGTGTATGGAAAACAAAAGGATTTCCTGAAATCCGCTGACCTCTGTCAAAGTATCATCTCAGTGTACAATAAAAACATGTAGATTCATCGTGGCAGTGATAAAACCAGTTCACAACTTTAAAACTAAACCCCACGTGCTGCAGCATTAACACTTGTCTTAACAATTTCATACTAAATCGCAGCACTCATGGACAAAATTAACGCAAGAAGACAGTTACCAAATCCACAAATTATAATTGATATAACTCATCCTGAAAGGGAAGTGTGCAAAGTGATCAAACTCATCGTTGGAGAAAGTGAGTAAGTAATATAATGAGAAAATATATTATAGTTGGTAAATAAAAATATTAAATCACTATTTTAATAGCATAAATTGCAGGGATTATGTGTCACCTAAAATAACGGAGTTGCCAAACGTTAAATTAGAAATCATTGTATTGCATTTGGGTTAGAAATAGTCCTTAAGGAATTATAAATACAATTTAAACAATACGTAATTTATTCAAGACAATAACGAGATTCAACAACTTTGTTTAAACCAGTAATTCGTTTTTTCAACACCGTGGTTGTTTACAAGGAATGTTAAAATTATATGAATTATTGAAAACCGGTATAAATGAAATATTTGTTGCAGTTTGCCAGTTTAAGAGAACATAAATTAGGCTACATTGACCTTCATTAAGAAATCAAGTATTGATAATAAATTTTAAGGATACTAAAATATATTACTTTCCTTTACATTTTCCATGTTTTCTTCCATAGCATTAAAAAATCATTTGTTGATAAATATTCTTTCGTGTTACAGTGTTGTAATTTAACACTTTATTATTTTTTTGTTGCTTTCTCATTTTGGGTTTTAAATAAAAATTGTAAATGTAATTAGTCATAGTTGAGAGTAAAATATTAACTTATTATGTACTATTATAATAGTTAAAAATGCAGTCCCCATGGGATAATCTTCATTATCTATTGCGACCATAGTATGAATAAACAACACGTAAAGATATAGAACCAATTAACTTATTATAGTCTCAAAACTGAAATAAATTTGTTGAAACATTTTCAATTATTTAGTTGAGCATCGCCAGGCTCTAGCTTTTTCCTACCTTCATTAAACTTTCTAATTCTTTTATTTTATAACAAATAAGTTAGAATCCGATCATGTAAAACAAATTTTATGAATAAAATGTGTTGTTATAACATGTATTGGTTTGTGAAATGTGTAGACAAGCACAAACATACATAATGTTGTTCATAATATGCATTTCAATACATGGAAATACAATATAAAACCCATGAACTGTATACAACTGGTGTGTAAGATAAGTAGGCTGGTTATCAGGCGAAAAGCTGTCTCCGCTCCCGGTGCGTTGTCTGGCCGGCCGGCCGATCAGCTGTTGTACGTACTAGCGTCGCGGCGGCGCGCCGCCGCCGCCGCCAGTCTGTGCGTGAGCGGTGACTCATCAGTGGCGTCTTTTAGTGCGGTGCGGTTAGTGCAAAAACAACAGTACGGGAACAATAAAACATTTACTACATTACCATTAACATTTACATTTACATCGAACTGTTGCGATTTCGGAACCTGGGTCCATCATTTGTGGATAGAGATCGCAAATCTGTAGGCCTACCGGACCAGGCGAGACACCGGACCTGATACCGAAGAGCCTCACGTGGAAACAGCGTCTATTTCCATCAATCTACAATTAAGGTAATTTCGTAAGTAATTCGTTAAGCAATTTATTTTGGTTTGTGGTGTTCTTTAATTTTCACCGTTAAACGTATAGTTCATCTTTAGATATGTTTAATTATTTTATTTAAAGTTTTTTATAGCAAACCAAACATGCTTTTGCAGACTTAATAACACTTTTATTTCACCGTAAAACAACAATTAGAACGGTTAATGAAGGTAGGAAAAAGTTAGACCTTGGCACCGCTCAACTAAACTATCACCAAAACGTTTCATAAGACATTCTAATGATTGATTTATCCATAAGGTGCTAGTTTAAGCCTGGCGTTTTAATGAGGAAGATACGTTTTTTGTTTGAAATAAAAGTGTGAATTGTGAAACATAAGTTTTGTTCTTATATTACTGTTATTATCAATTAAATAAATGTTTTTTTCAGCCTCCATGTGAAGTTATTATTTTAAACAATAACTTCAAACGTTGTATAAACATAGATATTTATTTGTTTTTATAATTAGTGAATACAACTTTGCATTCTAATATCTGACGATGAGATTGGGTTTATAATATTATGATGGTCATTTCACTCCTTCCCTAGTAATTTTATTATTAAGTTTGACTTTGAATCAATTCTAAAATAGTAAAAAATCTTAAAAATAGATTTACAATTTGTAATTTGTTATTAGCAAACTTATGATACCTTACCATTATATAATAAAATGTACAACATAAGAACTCATGATACATTAGAAATCTAAAATTAATTAATGGAAATAATTGTATTGGTAAAACATATTAATACTTTATGTGGGTGTTTTCTTTTCTTTTTTGCGGATGTGATGTAAAAAAAGATATGTTTAAAAAATGTTTATGTATCACACACTACTAGTTTTTTAAAATACTAATTTGCTTGTTAAAATTAATTATAGTCTATTTCTTAACAACCAAAGTCTATTAGCAATTTTTTATAAGCGATACAACATTTTAATCGAATATTTAGGTTTGAAACAATCAACAATTAAAGTATAAACATAAACATTATTAGGGCCTAAATTAAAATATTAATAATGAAGAATACGTAAGATTAAAATAAAACGTATAAATCAATTTATAAGAAGATTAGTAGTGTAGCTCAATTTCCGAAAGAATACACTGGGCTTTTAAATGAGTATGCCTAGTACTTTGATAAAACATTTACCACAAAATAAATTACAACACAGAGCAGATATTAAACGTTAGTTGGTTAATATTGCCAAAACGTATACAAAGCTACTTATTAGGTAAACTTCAATAACGCATTAGGTTTTGGTTCGTTTACAAGTGTCTAGTTGATTACTCAGGTGTAAAAGCGAAGGTGTCAAAGCTATTGTGTGAATAGTCTAACGTACTGGAAATAAATTAATTTACTGTTTAGTTATTGAAATTGTGACTTGACATTAAATTAACGCTTACAAGTGTTGCCCGAGGAATATGAGTTGTAAAATTTGATTTATTAATGATTTTAGTACCTTCATGTGAAGTTGTATCAAATAATTTTATTCAGAATTAGTTGAATAGTACCTGGGCGAAGCAATTGCTTAAAATATTCGAGTAGCAAAAGTATTAGGTAAAGACTGTGCGCTACAATGCCGAGCACAAAAGGTTCTTTTTTTTAAGATGAGTTCTTTCGCTGTGCTCACTTGCCTTTCAAATTGTTTTAATGTTGGCTTAATTAAATGTGCTGCACTCTGGTATAAATGGGTTGAATCACATGTTGCGTGCGTAACAAGTGGATTTTTGTTATACGCTTAACAGGTTATTTCATCATTGTCACTAATTCTTTTGTTTTAAAATTAAATTATAATTCTACAAATTGCTTATATTATTAGTCGTTTTACCCTTTTTTCTTTTAATTATCTCAACATTCATTTTGACAAGTATTAATGAAGTATGACTTAAAAACAAACAAAAAATTTATTGCAATTATCTTTCAGTATTTCTGAAACTGTCTACAATTGGAAAACTGCTTGTACGAATCACGTGGTCTGTATATTAACCTTCAAGTAAACAGTTTTCTTCAACTCTTTGGTTTTTATTTTCACTCCAAAGGATTTCACCTTAGTCTTTTATATCGAAATACAATTTTTCTCAGCTTAGATTTCTATGTAAATATTTTATAACCCAAAATTAAATTATTTGAAAAGGTTGAAGAAAATAATCAAATCTTTTTACGACATACACGTGCATACATACAGAAAAATATACCGTACTCGTATTAGAGTTAAGGACACAATTTTGAATTCCAAATCATAAAATGACTAGTTATTTACTTTATATTTTGAATATACCGATTTATCAAACTGCTCTACCTCCTTGAAGGTTTAAGTTTAAAGCCCTATGACTACTATGTGTAATTTACAAAACCTTGACTGTTATGATACTATGATACTATGATACTAGAGTACTTAAAAGATGCTACAGAATTAATAATTATCTCGCAATATAGAAAATCCAGGATGATCTGAAATGATTTTTTGAGTTATATTCAACGATATTCGATATTTTACAATAAAAAGCATACGATTACAACAAGTTGAACATTTCAATGAGAGTTGGACAATTAACTTACAGAGCACGGGGCAATCTGTGGAATCAAATTCCCTAAGGGACTTTCTGTCACGTCACTAGCTTATAAGCTAATAATATAATATACCTAGTGTCAGTTCCATGGTCATTTTACAGAATTGTTTAAACATAAGTGATTTAAAATGTAAGCTTACCTGTTTAAATTAATAAAAATTGTAAACAGTTGGGTTAGGCGTAATTTAATGCATGTTTTTTTCATTAGTAATATGAAAAAATTATGTTATTTGCTCATTAGAGTTTTTGAGGGACGAGGTAGTGCAAGTGTTGGGTACATAAGTAGCACATGGAAACCTTATTTCGGAGGTGTGTTGAGTGAGAATTCACCAAGCGAAAGCTTTTGAACAAAACTATGAGCGTTTTACAAATCGTAGGAAGATGGTACAGGTCTCAAATAAAAGGTCTCGGTCCCATGTACGAGGGAAAATTATCGGGCGCGTCCATAAACTTACCATGAAATCAGAAACAACGTAAAACGTCCTCTTTAAGAATAGCAGGGGGATTAAAAAAAGTCTGCTTTGTGCACATTAAAACATGACAGACAGATGATAGAGTTGAGTGAAGAACTATTAAAAACCAACAGACAAAAATATGCCTAGAGTTGTAATACTATAATAAGACCCTTTGCGGCTTTGAGCGGATTATACTTAGAGTTTTACCAACCTTAAAAACTACATATTCTTAATTGACTGCTGATTATTATTATCATTATAGTGTATAAATAGTAGAAAAAAACAAACAATTTTATGTTGTAGTAAATGAGCGTGTATGCAAATTTTAAAAAATCTGATCGTAATAGGGGTGCAATAGGCGATGAATTACGATGGGTTTGAAAAACGCCTTCTTAATTTTCATTAAAACGTTTTTTGGTTTGATTTTAAAATGAGAACTGTCGAATGATCATACTCAGTGAAGATTATGTATTAATAAAAACTTAAAGATTATCTGTCAAGGAAGTGTTGGTATTCTGCTGGATGAATTTTCCCAGAAAACTTTTGGTAATTTCATAGATTTTAGAAGTATAGGAGAGAGTTAAAATCGCATTTCACGTTAAAATGTGTTAAAAGATGTTTGTCCTACACACTAAAGGTAGAATTCCTAAGCGACGACTCTAGCGACCCCAGTCGTACGGCTGTAGCCCATAGAAATATAAACATGTTTATAGGTCTATGCTGTAGCCCTCGCGACTATGACTCATACTGCTTCGCATGTTAGCGACGGAAGCGGCTCTAGTGAGGCGGCTCGAGCCGTACGACTAGACTGCTTGCATGAGCTGTCTAGTCGTATCAGCCGCGACGACTGGAGCTATGTTTTTGTGCTATTCCTACATGCGAAGCAGTATGAGTCATAGTCGCGCGGCTACAGCATAGAACTTTAAACTATGTTTATATTTCTATGGGCTACAGCCGTACGACTGGAGTCGCTAGAGTCGTCGCTTAGGAATGCTACCTTAAGAAAAAATAGCTGGTAAAAACTTTACAAGTAAATGAGCAATGTGCAAAAATACATATTTTATGAAAGGCTCTCCTGAAAGATTTTTCTGAAATATTCTCCATGTATAGTAGTTTTCCTTAAGGCTTCTTTGTTTCTATTAAATCAATTGTTTTGAATATTGGCAATGAATGAAAATGATCTATCTACTTTGAGGTACTGTGTTAAAATTTAGTGAAGAATAAATAACAAAATCTGGCAGGTGAGAAAACATAAATTCTATTTTAGGAAAAACAAAACAATGAAATGGGTATGATGAAAGTATTGAAAGTGTACTGACCCTAAAATGGGGGCTGAGCATCTTTTTTTTCTCGTTGAAGCTTTTCTACATTATCCAGTTGATAGGCCGTCTTAACTCAAAAACTACGATTTCTTTCATCAAACCATTCTTCAAAGATGGATATAGGTTAAACAACAGACAAAATGAAGCATTTACAAATGATAAATAGTACAGGATTTTAAAGAGTGATTTGGAGGGAAAGGCCAATTCAAACGAAAGGCCAGTTAAAATATTGTATATACTAAAATTAAATCTCCTGAAAACATTCATAGTAAATAACTGGTAAACAGCTATGGTGTCATGCTATTTTAATTTTATGATTATTGGCTTTTGCCCCTATGAGCTCACTATGAGCACCTATGAGCTGCCCCTATGAGGCTACTTGTAGTAATAGTAAAATTATAACTTTTCGTAAATAGATAAAACAATCAATATTTTGAAAGAAGACTTCGTGGCTTATAGCTTTTTGAAAGTAGAATTGTTAAATTAGGTTTTTTTTAAGAGTTCCGTTTAAGAAGCTTTAGTAAATATTTAAACGGTTATGTCATAAATTTACGATAGTTAGTTCCAAATATTTGTAAAATCGTAACATACACAGATATAATTAGTTTATCATAAGATTGCTGGTTGCTAATAAGCTATATTGTTGGTTGGAATAATTTTTCGTACAGAAATATTAAAGAGATTTTAATGCTGAAAGAGTGAATGATTGAATTTTTACCATGGACACAAACAAAACTTTCTCTTCATCTCTATAAATCTTTTTAGCGATTAAACATAAAATGAAATAAAGATAATCAAATATAATAAAATATAAAAATATATTGCCTGATCATTAAACTGCGATAGGTCTTACATAATCTATGTGTTGGGATATATTTCAGGTGATATATAGTATTCTTAAATCGGTTGGATATTAAATTAAGATTATCTATAGCTGGAATCAGTTGATGAAACATGCAGCCTAGTCAGTTAATCATGGAGATAAACAGCATAGCCTTGTCCGTCAGTCCGAATGTCAATTATGGGGATTCCCCGTCGACTATCACAAACATTTACCTTGCAAAGTGAAAACCTGGCGATAAATATGGGAAAAAGTCATCCATACTGACGCCAAATATTTATGCAATTGAAGTAATTATTAAAATAGCAATTATATTAAATTTAAATTGTTTTAAATAGGATATTACATGTGAGTAAATAACAGAATTGGGAGTTGAAAGTTGTATCGATTAAATTTTTGTAATATGTTATAACCAAACTGTTTATCCTAGTAAAATTAATATATGCTTGGAAAATTTGTTAATATAACTTTACCATTATAATAAATTTTACAACTAACATAGGTTAACTTTTATTACAATTTTTTTTATTTATTAAGATGTCACTTTCAATAGGTTACCTCATTATTATGTGAGTTTTTAATTGATAAACTGCGACAATATTAAATTAATAGTTTATATAAGCAGTTAATCGATAGGACTGATGTAGTGAAGAAAAATGTTCTACAAATTTGTTAGTAGAATGGTTTAATAATATAATGGCTGTGTGGATAAGGCGCATTTTTATGTACGTTCTGATTCAAAGTGATCTACAATAATCTTGAATTTTCTTAAAACATTGTAAGTAACTCAGTTTTTGGGTTGTTTATCATTTGTACATTTCTCGTACATTTGTACATCATAGTGATGTTAAAGTAACCAAATGAAAAATCGATTGGTTTTATGCTGTTAAAAATCAAAAGTGCCGAGATAACAGACGGCTGTCAAAGTATCACCGATGATCTCTAGTAAAGACTTGTGAATTTCATCGTAGAAATTTAATAAGTAATACTAAAAAAGTTGAAAGGCGAATGAGTGAATTCAACAAGCTTGTCAAGAGATTGGGTTAATGGAACGAATGAGATAGTTAAAAAAACCTTTTTGGGTCCATCATTCCAGTACCGTACATTAATAGTGACAGATATTATTATTAAAAAAGAATTACGTTATTGTAATGAAAATTTATTTATAAAACACTGGTTCTTCAACACAAGCCGTCTTGTGTTCTTAGCAAGTCGGTCTCCGCCGTGTTATAAAGGCAATAACACGCATAGCCAGGCTGTAATGAAGGTTGATATCGACAATAGCGGCTTTGTCCAAGACTGGACAGCCGACATTCTCCTACAGGTAATGGAACATGCCTACATTGTTGTCAAGATAAGTGGCTATGGCGTTGTTATCTTTGGCATTATAATTTAATTAAATACGTTTTTAAATTTTTGAGAAACCCTAATTTTTTTTATATGTAATGATAATGTCAATGTGACACAAACCTTAAAGTTTTGTCATTATTAAGTTTCTAACAATTAGTTTTCACACTTGGTTATATATATATAATTAGTTTTCTTTAATGGTTTTTTCGTTTATCAATTTCATATAAATGTTATAGATACAGTTAGTTATTTCTTACCTTTATATTCATGACACAAAATCCATTTACGCTAATAATTTTTTACAAAATTTAGCATATTAATACGTTTATAATTGTTATGATTTATTATTGAAAATACTGTAATTATTATTGAAAATATGTTGTGAATTCTATGTCACGATTTAATTAATTATTAATGTCACTGAAACGTCTTAATAATTTAATCCTCTAAGTTGAAAGAGGGTAGGGTTTTCATAGATTAACACATATGGTTCCATATCATGAAGGTTTTTGAACTAAACAAATAAACAGCGAAGAATATGAATTTGGATTTTATATCAATAAGATATAGCCTACCATTGATAATTTAATGACCACTTTTTTACTTAAACCTATTTAATTGCAACTCAAATTTAAATAGAACTTAAAATAATAAATATAGTTTTGGAGAAATATGTTATATTTTACTTTAACAATTTCCTATCCCTTGATTATTAAAATTTTTTTTCAAAAGAACACCGAGAAGCCGATCAGTGTTGGCTCATTAAGCACGAACACTAGGCTAAAGCACATTTCATACCATTGTGATAGGTTAGGGATTATTGCCTTTTGATGTCTCCTCGCCATCATGTACACTGCAATCATGCACCGTTTAGGCCCCTCAGTTGCTAGTACATTGGAAGTCCCTTTATTCCCCATTAGCATCTGAATTCACTTACCTTTATGAATGAATGAATGAATGAAAAATCTTTATTCCATAAAAGTACAGGTCATGACAATGCAGATGATAGTAGTAAAAAAATACGGTAATACAATCATAAAAGTACTATACAAAAAATAGAAATAAATAAATAGCAATGTTTATGACCAGAAAAAAAAAAACACAATACATATTAGGAATAAGCCGACATGGGCACTGGAGCCTGTGCGTCGGCTTTGGTTGCGTCCGGTGGAAATAATTTTAATATGGAACATTATTGGAACAATAATTGGAGTGAAATGTGAAGGATGGCTGGATGAATTAATCAAAATAAAAAAAACAACTTAAAAATTTAATAAAAAAAGGGGGGAAATGTTAGGCAACAGAGAGATATTTTACACTGCTTCGTGGTGTCCTTCGAGGTGGGAAGCGCGGACGGGCTGGAGGGCTGAAGACCAAAGTAGGCCTACAGAGCTGAGGCAGTCAAGTGTAGGTAGTCAGGAACGTCTATAATCTGGCGCGATAATGCACTCAGCCTCGTCCATACTCAAACTGAGTAGCCAATCTTTAACACGTCGTTTAAAAACGTTTATTGATGTTGCGTTGAAAAAATCAAGGTCTTGAAAATAAATGCGAATGTTACGGTATAAAACATGGGCTATGTAATAGGAATTTGTGGTAGAAAATGTTTTACTTATTTTTAGTGATGTAATTCCGACTCTAACAGAAAATCTTGTATTATGCAAATGGGAAATTCCATGGAAAATATTATTAAAATTTTTAAAGATATGGGTTAAAACGCTTTTAATAAAAAGTTGTCTAATGGTTAAAACAGAAAGGTCTAGAAATAGTGCGTCAGACGGGTATCGCCTGGGTTTCCCAAATCCAGTTTTTAAAATCGATTTTTGAGTAATATTTAAAGGCTCTAAAATACTTTTAAAACATCCACCCCAGACTATAACCCCAAAAGTTAAAAGAGATTGAACAAATGCAAAATACGCCATTTTCATTTCCCTTTCACCGAGGATTTGATTCAATTGTCTAAAAGCAAAAATGTATTTTCTTAATTTTTTATTGAGAAATTGTATGTGACTAGTCCATTTAAGACGGTAATCAAAAAATATTCCTAGATATTTATAGGACTCCACTTTCTCTATTGATTCACTAGGGCAGTTGGTGCTGCGATAGTCCCCGCAGGTGTGGATTATAAGATCTTGTAAGTTGTAATCTGAAATATTACTGAGGGAAATTGGCATGAACTTAGTTTTGGAAGTGTTCAAAGAGAGGATATTTTGATTAAGCCACAATCTAGTAACCATGAGGTCATGCAAGGCTTTGTCACGAACCTCGGGCCATGTCTTACCCTTAACAAAAATTAAACTATCGTCAGCAAATAGAAAAAGTTGACCAAAAATGCCCAATTTTGCTATGTTATTAATTTATTCATTTTTGCCTCCAGGATTGATCAATGACTGAAGATTAGGTTACGTACCTTGTGCCGTCGTCAATCCATATAGTTTTTCTGATAACTAGTTTCGGGACTGTTGTCCCATTTTCAAATCAGTAGAACGTCGTCAAAACTTTAAAACACAGTCATATACTTTACATTTAAAAAACAACACATAACACAACACACGCGCGAACATTTAACAGTTAATTTGAGGTTGGCCGGCCAAGACATCGAAGGTTACCGAACACGCGGCGGACGGGATGACGGATGCGACACGACTATCCGATGCCCGCTTGATGACGTTGGTTGAGGGAGGGGGTGGACAGCTGATAATTGTTATCGGGATCTCTATTGTTATTACTTAGTGACTCGACTCTGTCAAATAAAATATTAGAGCCAAAGTTAAGTTTTTCATTCAGAACGTTGTTCTACTGATTTGAAAATGGGACAACAGTCCCGAAACTAGTTATCAGAAAAACTATATGGATTGACGACGGCACAAGGTACGTAACCTTATCTTCATGTTATTAATGTAAATTAAAAATAAGACAGGCCCAAGTGTGCTGCCCTGGACCACACCGTAATCAACAGGCTGAGCGTCACTGTGTGAATTAAAAATTGAAACAAATTGTGATCTATTTGACAAATAACTCTTGAACCACCCGAGAGCACCACCTCTAACACCAACCGATTCTAATTTAGAAAATAGTTTGGACCGGTCTACTGAATCAAAGGCTTTCTTAAGATCTAAGAAAATTAAAATTGAGCGTTCATTGCTTGAAATAGCAGAATTTAAGTCTTTATTGATGTCGAAAAGTGCGTCTGAAATAGTTTTGTCCAAGCGAAACCCGTACTGACGCTCGCTCAAGATATTGTTTGTCTGTAAGTAGGTAACTAATTGGTCCTTAATTATCTTATCAATAACCTTAGGAAAAACACTCAAAATAGAAATCGGTCTGTAATTGTTAGTCAGTTAAATACAGTCAGCTAAAAGTAGTTAATTAGCCGATTTGAAATTTTAGTTGATCTGTATTCTCTTCATTCTTATATTTTGCTATTACGGACATTTTGTAGGATAAATATTGTACTGTTATTTCCGAGACAAAATACTATTAAGTAATAACTATATTTCAAGGTCTAACATAAGTAACGCAAACATAGAAAATACCCTGTAATTTAAATATTTTATTTTCCTATTCAATAAATGTAATGGTATTGGAAGGACCAACGTTAGGGTTCAATTACAAATTAATAAACACTAATATTGGAAATGTTATCATAACTTATGGAAAGTACATAAATAATATTAATAATAAGCATTAATGTAATGGGAATATGGTGTAACAGTTTGGGATTTAGTACATGAAGATAATGTTCTATTTGAGACTTCCTTTATGTCACTTTCATCTAGGATATTCTGTTATCTTTAATCCAATCTTCGAATTTTATATGTAACACCGTTTATACTTCAAATTGCTTTAACATACGTTTTATTCAATTAAACAATTACCTTATACTGCTTAAGTATTGTGCAGGGAATGAAAATTCAATTTAAAATTAGCACAGAAAGCGTTGGTATGTAAACAATTGGAAACCCGACAAATCCCAACTATGATAGGAAAGAAATGAAAAAATATTTTAAGGATTCTGTTAGGAAATTTATTTTATTAATAATTTACAGATTACCCCAAGGTTATAGTCATTTGGTGCTGGCATCGGTTATGCTGACGTCACCAAATGTTCCATTTCCGGCCCCGTTGTTTCCGCCAGATGTGACCATGCGGGTCCTCTACTGATCAGAGGCAGGATCTCCGAGAGCTCCTCGATCTGTTGCTCAACGCGGGTAGTTTCCGGTTCCTTCTGATGATGACCACTTGTCGTGACGTTGGAAATGGTTACGGAAATGGTTACGGAAATGGTTCTATTTCTTCCTTAAGCAGATCCCGGATTTTCGGGAATTCCTCATACACCTCGGCGAAGGCGACAGCAGCCAAGGCGAGCAGAAGGCAAACCTGTCGAGCAAAGGTGACTCACTCAAAGGCACATACAAAGGTACAATCCAATGAGCGCACAAAGGTACAATCCAAAGAGCACACAAAGGAGCTCACAAAGGTACACTCCAAGGAGCACACAACAAAGGTACACTCCAAGGAGCACACAAAGGTATTCGCCAAGGAGTACATAAATGTGCACTCCAAAGTTGACTCAATAATGTGAGCATGTTGTCTCGAGACTTTTTGGACGGATGTCTAAAAATTAGTAAAAAATAGAGATGAAGTGTTAAAGTAAAGTAGACACTCTAATAATATTCCATCAGTCGACTTTCAAGTTTACCTTTACGTTTGTGGTGAGTTTCCTGACCCTGGATTAAGCTGAGGTAATAAATTAACCGAGTAAAAAAAAAAAAAAAATAAATAAAAAAATAAAAAATAAAATAAAAAAACACAGTTTTACATAATTGTGGCTAACATTTTTTTTTTGTAATGCTCAGTTTATTTAACTATCTACATATAAAGCTATATTTAACAAGTTGATTTTCTCTAAAAGCTATTTTGATTTCGACAAGTTTTGTAATTGAAACTAATGATCGGTCTTTTACTTTCGTGTGGTTTGGTGTAGCTGTAGACTGACATAAAGATTCACTTATCAACATTTGTGTACTCATTGGTTATTAAGACAACGTACTAAAATTCTACGATGAGTTACAACAATTAATAGCCACCTCTATGGATATAATAAAAAATGAGATCACTGTAAATAAAAATAAATATAATGTGGACTTTTTGTTGTTGTTCACTTTTTAATTTGTAAAACATGTTTTGAGTTTTATAAAAGTTGAAAGTAAGAAACATTTGTAGTCAGATTAACTACATTAACTAAACTAACGTTTGGGTGTTTATTGTTTCATTAATGGTTTCAAAGGAATTTATGTTCATAAATTGTTGTGAATTCTTAGCGGATTCAATGACTAAACTTCATAGCAAAAAACAATCGTTAGTGTTGATCTAACTGTATTAAATTCCGGTTTGTTATTTATTTACATAAAACACCAACGTAAGAGATCAAACTTTAGTTTTGGGCTTCGGTACTAGTTTTTTAGTTAAATTGAAAACAGGTTTGTTATACAATAGTTATAAAAACCTTACTCAGCATTAATGAAATAGAGCCCCTTTATGCAATAAATATTTCAAAGCCCACGTTAATATTTAAAAACTTATTTGAATACTTTTAAGCGTCACTTGGAGATTTTCTCATATATTATTAAAACGGCCGCACAATCATATCCTTTACTAACTGACAATACTCTCAGAGATTAAGTTGGGTTACTTACGGATGCCATGTTCCTGTTCTCCATGTTCGGACTGGTATGGTATAAAGGCCTGGGGCCCGCCAGTTTTATACACCCTCGCCGTGAATTCAGATGCAGCTGTACCGGAAGTTTGTCCAGCAGTACCGGAAATCTGTCGATCACCCGCCAGTCTCGTGTCAAACTATGTTGATCCGATGTACCGGCTCATCCGATGTCCGGGGTCATACCGGATAACTTAAAAACATTCTATGATTTCTATTGAGGTAATATTGTGGAATAAAAAAACCTACTAGTTGAAATTGTTAATTTAAAACTGTATAAATCTTCCATGTTTAAGAAAGAATGAAAAGTTTATGGATCTATCCAAGTAAGTACAAAATGTAAACGTTTTTCACGGAAAAAATACGTGAAAAAGTAAATTTAAAAAAAGGTGAAAATGAGAAAATTTTTTCACATCAAAATCAGGTAAAAAATGTGAACGCGAAAAAGGCGAAAAGACGATTTTTTCATGTCAAAATTACATAAAAAATGTAAGTGTGAAAAAATTTAAAGAGAAGAGTATTTTTTCACGTAAAAATTACGTTAAAATGTATATGCCAAAAACTGATGAAAAATAAATATTATTTTTACGTGAAAATTATGTGAAAAACGTCTAATGAGAATAGAGTTGGATAATAGAATATTTCTCACGTAAAAGTTATGTGGCAAATTGCAAATCGATAAATCGGGTAGGGCCTAAAGGAGAGAGTAATTTCTCATTTAAAAATTATGTGAATAATGTATATTTAAAAGTTAAATAAAAAATTTGTTTTTAAAATTTTTACATTTTAGTTATTGATTATTTTATTTCATCAAATTATCAGATTATATATCTAGAGATATTGTCTAATAATAGCCTTATAGAAATAACAGTTTCAATTTAAATGGTGTGTATCACCAATTTATAATTATTTTTTCTTAAACTTAATATTCTTCCAACAGCATGTAATTTCATGCGTTGGTTAATACTTTTAATAACACTTTAAATATTTAATACGCAATAATAAATATATTTTATAAAATAATTACTATTAACAAACACATAGTTACTACAAATTGGGTCAATGTTTTAATTTGACTTGCTGAAATGCAAGGAGTTTGAGTATTACATGCATATAAATAGTAGTTTAAATCCGTCTCAGGTACAACAGAAGTGGCTGAAAGGGGTAAGGCGCTAGGACACTGACGTCAATATTGTTAAATACTTGTATACGAGAACTAATAAGGGCACTGTACGAATTTTGAACTACATGGAAGTAATCACACTAGAAGTACACTACAGTCGGTAATCAGTGCTTCATTGTAAACAATAGAAACTATGTCTTTGTGACTTATTTCCAACCGAGAAACTAAGCATATGACTTAAACTTTTTAATACTTTAACACATAAATGTTACAAGCCAAATTTATTATCTTTAATTTCATGTTTTTTAGCTACAAGTGTGCCAACTTCCAATTCCATCTCTGGATTGGAAGTTGAAAATTATTTACATCCCATACAAGTGAGTCGATCAGTGGTTACACAAAGGTCCGAATGAACTGTAGAAAAAGTTAAACTTCCGTAGGGCTTCCCCAACGTTCTTGAATAGAATCATCCTTGCATGCTTAGCAAGTCGGTTTCCGCCGTGTTACAAAGGCAATAACACGCATAACCGGGCTGTAATGAAGGTTGATATCGACAATAGCGGCTTTGTCCATGACTGGACAGTCCGACATTGTCCTACAGGTAATGAAACATGCCCTACACTGTTGTCAAGATGAATGGTTGTGCTTGGCGTTGTTGTCGGTGGCACTATTATTTAATTAAACACGATTGAACGTTCACCAAAAAACCCTAATTTTTTGTTAATGCTAATGTAAATGGAACACAAACTTTAAAGTTAAAGTAAGTTTCTAACAGTTTGTTTACCTTAATGTTCTTTGTTTATTATTCTAGATAAATTTGATAGAAAATTAATATTTAACCTTTACATTCATGATACGACTGTGCATGTTACGCTATTTATATTTAAGACTGTAGCTTATTAAAGTGTTTATTGTTTATTATTAAAAAGTAGATGTACATTCTGACACTGTTTAGTTGTTAATGTCTTTAAAAAACTTAGTAACTTTATCTTCTAATTAAAAGTTGGTATGGTTTTGTTATGATTAACACAATATGTTCCATTTTTAGAAGTTGTTGGGATCATTTAAAATACCACTAAATAATGAACAATAATTAATTGGATTGTATATCAATAAGAAATACTGTCATGTCCTTCGATACTTATATGGAGACTTTCCCTTTGTAATGTAATTAAAATAATAATAAATTATAAATACATATAAAAGAAATTTTGCACCAAAATTTTATTTTGTTCTAAGAATGAGTCATGTAGTAGTTTGCAACCGGAGCTTATAAGGACAGGTGTTGATAAGAGGCTCGCCACCTAGGAGCTTATATTGATGAAGAAATTCCAACAATTTGTATGGGATGATGGGTCTAATAATGTAGGGTGCGGTTTGTTATTTTATTTTGACAACTAAGCAAGAACGAGGATTATGTTTGTTTACATAGCTCAAGTACGATGCAAGAAAAATGATTTAGTCCAAAAATGTTTAGAAATTAATTGTTATTTTATTTGGTGCGATGCGAAGTTTTGTTTGATTTTAATTCGTTTTTAACATACAACATGCTAACATACAACCTGCTAACATACAACATGCTAACATACAACATGCCAACATACAACATGCCAACATACAACATGCGAATATACAACAGGCTAACATACAACATGCTAACATACAACATGCTAACATACAACATGCTAACATACAACATGCTAACATACAACATGCCAACATACAACATGCTAACATACAACATGCTAACATACAACATGCTAACATACAACATGCTAACATACAACCATGGCCAACATACAACATGCTAACATACAACATGCTAACATACAACATGCTAACATACAACATGCTAACATACAACATGCCAACATACAACATGCCAACATACAACATGCTAACATACAACATGCTAACATACAACATGCTAACATACAACATGCTAACATACAACATGCTAACATACAGCATGCTAACATACAACATGCCAACATACAACATGCCAACATACAACATGCTAACATACAACATGCTAACATAAAACATGCTAACATACAACATGTCTATATGTAACATTTACAAAAGACAACTAGTAGTGGCTGTGACACCATTTACAATAAGTAAGAACTGATAGATGAAAATTGTCTTATCTTTCAGGACAGCATGTCTGGTAATATCATACACTTTGGGAGTCTCCAATTCTGGTGTGGGTAATATCTTTGTTTTGCATTTGTAATCACAAGTTTTAAAGAATTCGCATTTTGTACAAGCCAAGCCGTCCACCATAAAAAAATAAGCTTACAAATCAGTACCAGAAGTATCAAGGTATGCCTGGTTAGTAACTTCAATATTATATAATAAGTAGAACATTGTTTAAATTATTTCACAAGATTTTTACAATTATTTTTTGCTTTCTCATCTGCACACAAGTTATACTCTCAATTCCCTCTTATTAAATTTGTTGTCTCGGAATCTATATATTAAATTATTAGTCTTTAATACAATGAAATATATTTGTTATGATCTATTTGCAAAATTGGAATGAAAGTGTATGAATAAATTTCTCCTGACACAACCCGGTACAAGAAATATGGAGGCTCACCAGACTATATGTGTTTTGTTAATTACTGTAATTGCTCGTTAATTTTTAGAGCCTTTTTTATTTATAAAATCTTCCTTACTTTATTTTCGTAATAACTGTCTGTAACTTAGCGGATGTTAGTATTTTATGCCTAAAATATTTTTTTAATGTAATCTATAATGTTTTATTTCTTACAGTTCACAAAAATAAATGATAGTCTAATTATTAATATTTCTTTGTATCAAACAACATGTATTTGACCATTTAAATAGTTGACCCAGTGATAAAATTTATTTTCAATTACTTGTATGTTTTTAATTACAGTTACGTCTTTCCCTATAGACCAGTTTTCTCCTTCGGTCGAAATAGTGTTTTTGTATGCGACCACTGTTGGACGGTTGTCCCTAATGATATACTTGTCTGATCCTTGTATTGCCTTGAGAGCCACTTATCACAAGTGTACAGTACTTTTATGACGTCGAATCCACTGCTCAACAAATGTGGCTGAAATAAAATTAACGTTTCAGTAATTGTAGTTTATGGAACGATTAAATTATAAAGGCTGAATGTATCGTTGCATACACTAACTTATTTAAGATTATATTAAATTTGACGAAGCATTAAAAAACTTCAGTCATTGCGTATAAAGTATCATGGGCACAGGCTAAGGTGTTACAGTGACGCTATTTTAATAGCAGATTTCCTATAGGGAAATTTACTGAAGTGTTATTAGCTGCCACCCAACACGGATATTGTAAATTCTTAAATTAATATAAAATAATTCTTGTTTCCTAATCACAAATGATTGTCACTGCCCTTTAACTTGACACATTAATCACGAAGATTTGTTTAGAAGTTATTAACCATTTATTTTTACAACCCCATAGTAATTTTATGGATACAATTATTTATAAATAAGGTAGCAAAAACATGTTAATGAAAGTAAGTTGAAAAAATAATTAGTTAAGACAATAATAAACCTTATTCTTTTGTTAGCAAGTTTATTTTAATGTATTTAAATAAAATATGGTTTTTATCAGTATAGGAGTGGATGTGTATGTTGCCTGTGTGAAATCGCATTTCACCGACAAGGCGTAACTGATCTCTGAAATGAGACTGTCTAAACCACGCATTCTGCGAGTGTTCAACAACGCGTTACATCATAATTAAAAATTATACATGTAAAATTTTAAACAGTGTTTTTTATATATATTTATATATTTTATTTAGTCAATAAGATAGTAGAAAATAGACGTTATTTGTCTAATAGTTTACTTCCATATAATTTTTTCCTTCTAAAAAGCAACTGGTACAGTATAATGAAATAGTGTACGTCAAATAATTCTGCAAGTTGTTTTTAATTTAAATTGACTTCATTTATTTTTTACTATTAAGTATTGATGTTAGGGGAAACACAATTTTGAGGTTAGCACACTAAGAGTTTTTTGCCTACAGTACGCTATTTTAGGGTGACGATAAAAGCAGATTATGAAAACTAAGTAGCCAACTGGTTAGAAAACATACAGAAATAGAAATATACATGTGGTTTAGAAATATACATGTCATTTGTTGCCTTAGTGTAGAATCGTAATAATTTGTAAAAAAAAACGATGATTCACGAGGTTAAAATATTTCATGAAAGGATTTTAAAATAAGTGTGTTCCAAGTTTATTGCATCTTAAATTTTATATTATTTTTAGTTGTGTTTAAAATTTTTTTATTTGTAATTAATAAAAAAAAATTAAGGGCAGGATACATGAAGACTACGTAAAATTATTCTGTACAAAATGTACTAAAATATTGTAAAATCATTAAAAAATGCCTTTATGTTTGTATTCCATACTTTTCATTGACGGTCCATGTATGGTGACGGAGTAAGCTTCAAAGTTGACACAAAAACACAAAGGTGATGGTCTGCAATATTTAATAGCAATCAGCTAGAGAGCACTTTATATTTATGAGATCGTGCAGAGCTTGTCATAAATAGGAGTGTAGGATATCTGGACGTCTATTTGTGTTATGTCAGGGCCTCCTCAGTGGTGTAGGAAACAAACTACACATGTTTGAAAAATGTGTAAAGGAAATCACAAATTGGATTATTAATGTTACGATAACTATAAATATGTATCATCTGATTTACATATTGATCTATTAAAATATTATTATTTTTTATTTTTGAATCCGATTTAAAAAAGTGGACGAGTGTATAGAATAGCTTACACCCCTGACTAACTTCAAGGCCATTCTTTCATGAAACTTGGTATATGTACTTTTAATATTGTTACTCACATACAAAAATGCACAAGATTTTGCATGAATGTAATTCTGCCCAAGTATGAAGTTTTCAAAATATAAAATGCACACATAGCTATACATGTCAACGTTTTAATTTTTATAGTTCAATAACGCAATTCCGCCTTAAAAGTATGTACAATCCGGAAATGGTAGGCGATCAAACTTGGTGAAGTCATAAGGCCAAAGACGGAAATTGCAATTTACTCGGTTTGCAGTTGAATTCATTGCGTGTTGTTCGAAATTAAATCACCTTTAAAATTATATATGCTATGAAATATTACAAAGAAATTAACCCTAAGACTTCAATTGGTGATGTCCCTAGCAGGAAGTTTTGAGGAAACTGGTTCGGTCAATGTCATATTATAC
Source organism: Neoaliturus tenellus (assembly GCA_030545055.2). NCBI lineage: Eukaryota > Metazoa > Arthropoda > Insecta > Hemiptera > Cicadellidae > Neoaliturus > Neoaliturus tenellus. The sequence continues at coordinate 26,553,169 of CM061532.1, read as the reverse complement.
TTCAATTTATTCGAATTCTGAGCAGAATGACAAAACTCCAATAGTGTCTGATAAAACGTTATTTCTTCCTTTCATAAAATGATTTTAATGAAAGTAAGGTTACCTTAATTTACATTGTGTATGTTTAAAGAAAGAACTATGGATATTTGACCATATAAACATACAATAATCACACAATAATAATGACAACACAATAGTTTATACTGTGTAGATGTTTGAAAAAATAAGCAATTATTAGGACTTATACAACTAAAATTTTGAAAAAAAAAGTTATATGTAATATATATTTTTTTACAGTCCATTGTAGACTACATCCTTTTATTGCTTACAGTTTGACGAGAAACTTATTATTGAAAATATCCTTAAAAAGTTATTGTGTGTTTCTATTTAAACAATATCTTTTATTAGAAAAAATTATGAAACAAAAACACCGTTTTTATTATCCTCAAAAGTACCACATTAATGTTACTGTGCATTTATATTATTGTTGTTCCCTTAAATGTATATAACTGCGTCCAAATGACTTCGTTACTTCGTTAGGAATTATAACCCCAGATTTATAGTATAGTATTTTAAGTAAAGTATTTTTTTTTTTAATATATTTATTTAAATCATTGAACGAAAAAAATTATAAGTTTTAAAATGTTTCTTTGTAACCATACTTTATCATCGTGGTTGCCTTTTGTTTCAAACAAATCCCCACACCCTACTTTTTACTACCAGTAATAAAGTGAATGTCAGGACGATGTTTCAAAACAATGAAACATAAAAACTTTAGAGATTCGTAGAGTTTGAAACTCATATTTTTGAGACAGAGATTAATTTGATTCGTGATCCAAACTGTCCCAACAAGTTGGATTCACAATGCTTTAGTACTATTTTTATAAGGAATGTTTGCAAAGATTACATTTAATGCTTCGAAAAAATTTCCAAAATATACGTATATACAAGAGGTTGGTTTTTGATGATTCTTAATATCATTAACTTTAAACGTTTCCAGTGAAGTACATAAATTGATCGATTGTTTGGCTGAAATAATTGCTTGTTATCAACATCCCCATAAAAAATACATTGCTACATCTAATATTTTACATTTGACTGGTTATTTTTATATCTAGTTTACTATTGCAAGGCTAACCAAGCTGTCATTTGTAAAATGTAAATTTATTGATTAACAGTTTTTTTTGCATTAGTAGGCCTAGTTATTCATAACAAAATACATGAATTGATAATTTTAATGACTATTCTGAAACGAGTTTTAACATGGACGTATTATTAAATATAAGGACCCGGAGAATATTACAAATAAATGTAATCAATTCAGATATCTTATTTAAGAAATACAATTAAAATGTACTTAAGGTAATTTTTGGAAGACAAATCAAGTATTATAATTGTATCCAAAGTCATAGTAAAGTATGAAAAGACATTTGTTTTATTTGAAATATGAATTGTTGCGAATAATATGTACAAACCTATACTATAAGGGCTGACTTAAGGTAACCACACACATAGAGAAGGAAATTAACCTATATCGAAAACAAAAAATAAATCTAAACTTAAAATTGATTTTTAGGCAATCACCAACTGTAGGCTAAACTTGATTTGGAATTATTGTTTTCACTGGCTACATTATATTTGATATCGTGTGCAAAAAAACTATATACAATCTGTTTAATGCACTCAATAGTGTGGGAAACAAAGCACGCTAGTAGTTTTTATATCTTTGGCATGGATATAAATTTGAAAACAATAGTTGTATATTGCGGTAATGATCACTGTGAATTGTTTGATTGATATGTGACTATTTCTTTTTCGCCCAATATATATTAAACCGTCAATGAACAGCATTTTTAATTTAAAGTTATCAGTAAGTAACCACGATAAAAAGTGAAGAATATACCGTATATTATAAGGAAATACAAAAAAAAAGTAATAATTAAAGCTCAGTAACTAAAAAATCACTTAGTTTATGTTATTTTTCATTCGATGAAATGTATCACAACAATATTGAAATTTAAAATTATAATTACATATCATCGACTAATATCATACATTGAGTTGTACAATATACTGCAAACTTAGGAGCCAGTGAAATATAGCACAGGGTAACTCTAACTCTATATAAAGTGAAACTTTAACAAAGGTTGTTGGAGCACGAACTAGTCAAAACTTCGTGGTGGCGTAAAGTTGGTACAGGTCCTTTTGTTCCCTTTTCTATGATCCTGATCAACTAATTGAATACCAACCTAACTTAATTAATTGGGTATCTATTCGTAGTAATAAAAATATTGAATTGAATTAGCAAATGGAAAAGTTGCCATTTATAGTGTAAAGCAATATATTTAAATGCACAGAACAGTTTTTAATTCTAAGTGTATACTTAATCTTTTAAATTACCCAAGTGTTAGCTTGTATAAATTACCCACTTCTTTTTATTACTTTGTTTTAACATGTTTGTAAATAGTTAAATTTATTCTTTTAGAGGTAATAAAACGCATATAGACTAACGCTTTAGGTTTTTTACAATAAATAAAAAAGTGGGTTGTATAGAAAAAAACAAAAAAAAAGATAAATTAACAACCTAATAAAAATATAACGATAGCGTGTAAAAGAAAACCCTCGCTCATACATTATAAAAGAAAACTTATATTGATACCCAGTTCATTCTTGTTAGGTATTGGTGGTGGTAGTATGTATGACCGTGGTTGGCTAAGCCAAACACTTCTCATTCAGCTTCGACTGGAGAAGTCCTTGCTGAAGGACAGGGAGGGTCTATTGCCCTAGTAGCAGACGCTACCTGTCAACGAGTTAAAGATGTAGGCTCACTCGAAGATGTATGTTAGGTATTATTATTGTTTATGGAACAGGTTGTTTGCGTTTAATTGTTGACGACAATAGTAGGGCTTAATCCTGTAGTTGCTGTACGACTTCGGAGCTTCTGCTTGGCTTCTTCGTTTAGACTTTTCACCTTATAATTAGGAAATCATTAAAGGCATGTTAGTATTCGTAATGGTGATTAGTAGTGGGAAATGGTTACTTTCAAAACGGAAGTCGTGCCCTCTGCCGCCAGATGCCATGCCATACAGCTTCCGGTGGGGCAGAGGGTATATCAAATGATGGGGTGGAGATGGGGCGAGCAGATGCCCTCTATAATTGGGTTATGAAAGTATGTCAAGGTCATTCCGAGTAAATTTTAAAAAACCCTATCCCGCTACCACCAGAGTAAATATTCAGAGTAAAGTTTGGAGAGTTGAACTAACCGGTGATAGCGGGATAGGTAGAAGTAACTTTTGAATTTTATCTGTGAAAATATACAATCAATGTGCAACAGCAGGGTTTAAACAAGTTGTAAACCTTATAATTAGGAAACCCTTAAAAGAATTTTAGCATACATAATGATAATTATTCACAAAAACTAAAATTCAATAGCTAAGATCCGTCCAAATGCATTATGGACTAGCAATTACTCTAGGGTGCTAAAGGATGTATAGACGATTTATTTAGATAGAAGATTAAAACTCATCAAATTAAACTGTTAGAACACTATTTTATAACTTCTATTCTGAGATTCCAAGTAAAAAATACTTTAAATAACTTATTTGATTAACTAATTTTGTATCACAATAAAAGTGGTACACTGATTCGATAGTTAGTTATATGTAAAAATAATAATCAATTTCCGCTATCGCTATCTCTCTCTTTTTCAATTGATTTAAAAAAGAATGTTTTTGAAAAAAAAAAGAAAAAAAACTCTTACCCAAATTGAAATAAAGTTCGCTGCGTCCCAAAATGCCTTTTTCAGGCAAAATAAAAATGTGTAAATAAATTATATTTGTATCCCCTATTTTAAAACCAGTAATTGACACTAGAGCTCAAACCTTTTAGTATATCAATTAGATTGATTCTTTTTTAGTAAATCAATGATTGAAAGCGTGAGTCTTATACGGCAATATTAACAAATTAAAATAAAATTTCATAGTTTAGTCTATTTGTAAATTTGTTTTCATACTTAACTTCAAACTACATGTACCTAGAAGTATGATATCATTAATCACTTGAAATTACCTCTCATGATATAAGAAAAGGGAAAGTTAACCCAAAAGTGATTGTTGTGATTAAAACTTAGACATTGATTGACGACAGATTTTCAAGAAATTCATCACGTTAGGATAGCAATATTTTTCAAGCTATATACCAGGGTTACTTACAATCTACTGTAACATTAAAAAATAAATCAATCATACTCAACAAAAAAATCATACTCCATTATTAAATTAAGGTAAAGTGTAAAAAGTTATTATATTCTGAGAGTTACCTTTTTACTATTTAACTTCGATCTTTTGTTACGTATCATCATTAATTAATAGACCAATGACAAATCGAAACATTCGAATCTTAAAAAAGATACAAACTTTTTTCATTATTGAACCACTACAATTATTATAACCAATCAGCTACTGAGCTATTAATATTATACTAGTATACGTGTTGCTCGAAATCGAGCTATTTATTTTAATATAATACAAAAGTTACTTTTAGCTCTAAATCAATGACATCCAACATATCCAATATTGTGAATCTCTTTAATCACCAAAACTACACGTACTTACTGCTGATTATTAACATATGTTTAAAATGTTTTATTCAATCCCAATGTTATTTAAATGGGAAACTCTGAGATTTCAATGGTGGATAGCGCCTTTATTTTCAGTCCGATTCTCATCAATTTTTGGCGGAATCAATTACAGACCAAGTCCTATCCAATGACACCAAAAACTTGAAAATCGGTTGAAAATTGTAGGAGGAGTTCTCAAGACAAAAAACCCTTAGAGTATTAAATAAGTAATAGATTAATTTAAGGTAAAATAATTTTTGATGAAGCTCATTGAAAATTTTACTTCTTTCATGAAATAAATATTCGACCCTTTCCCACGAGGGATTGCAAAAAGCATTGAAAATTACTAACTTTTTAGATCCAGTTAACGAATGCAAGGTTAAATGTCAACCCTGCATACATTTACAAATATGGGTTGGACACCTTCCTCAAACATGTGCTCTGTACTCTATAAAAATAAAAGAAAGGTAATAAGTAGTATATATACGTCACTCCCAAAACATGAGGAAGTGCGAGAAGTGCGAATTTCCTAACAGTCCTGCAGACCTGTTTTTAACCGATTTTCGGTGATATTTTTGCCTACTTTTCGGCAATTTCAAAGCATTTTTAAAGATTTTCAAAGCATTTTAAAGGATTTCCATGGCATAAAAAATTGATGGGGCCATGAGAAAGTGCGAAAATTGCGAATTTCCTAACAGTCCTACAGGCCTTTTTTTTAACCAGTTGTCAGTGATTTTTGCCTACATTTTGGCAATTTTACAGCACTTTTCAGGAATTCCGATAAAAAACTGATAGAGGAGGGTGACTGCGCCATGAGATGGTACGAATTTCCTAACAGTTCTACGTAAGGACTGGTCCCGTATAAGAACTATTGTATTTAGAGAGTCCCACGCGAGGACTAGTCCCGCTTGCTATTGTATTCAAATGGTCCTACACAAGGACTAGTCCGTTTGCTATCGTATTTAGATGGCCCTGCGTGGGGACTAGTCCAGCGTGCTATTGTATTTAGATGGTGCTGCATGAGGACTAGTCCTGTGCAAGGACTGTTGAATTTAAATAGTCCGGCGTGGGGACTATTATTTAAGTAGTCCAGCATGGGGACTATTGTATTAAAATGGCCTGGCGTGGGGGACTATTGTATTTAATGGTCCGGGGACTATTGTATTCGAATGGTCCTGCAAATCCCTAAAACCTAGCAGCTAAGGCTATGACCCGTGAATAGGAACTACTAGCCACCAGCTTAGACCTAATGAGCTGTACCTAAGATCTAAACCTAAGGTCTTATACCTGAGTCCAAAGCTCTAAAACCTAGCAGCTAAAGCTTTGACCTGTGAATAGGACCAATTAGCCACCAGCTTATGTGTTGGACCTAAGATCTAAACCTAAGACCTTACACATGATTCCAAAGCCCACAAACCTAGCAGCTAACGCTTTGGCCTATAAAAGAGACCTATTAGCTATTATTTTATGCCGAATGTGTTGGACCTAAGATCTTAACCCAAGACCTTACACCTGGGTCCAAAGACCAAACCTAGCTGCTTAGGCTTTGACTTATGAATAGGACCTATTAGCCATTGGCATAGAAATAATGAGTTGGACATAAGATCTTAACCTAATGCCTTAAAACTTAGTGCAAAACACCTTAGACTAGACTAATTCCTTAGACGTAAGATATAATTCCTTAGACCCAAGGCCTTGACCAAGCCCTTAAACCTAGCAGCTAGGTTTTTGACCTGTGAAAAGGGCCTATTAGCCACCAGCTTAGACCTAATGTGTTGCACCTAAGATCTCAACCTAAGGCCTTGCACCTGAGTTCAAAGCCCTAAAACATAACACCTAAGGCTTTGACCTGTGAATAGTGCCTATTAGCCAACAGCCTAAACCTAATGTTTTGGTACTAAGATGTAAACCTAAGCCCTTGCACCTGAGTGCAATGCCCTTAAACCTAGCAGATAAGGCTTTAACCTGTGAATAAGGCCTATTAGGCAACAGCCTAGACCTAATTTGTTGGGACTAAGATGTAAACCTAAGCCCTTGCACCTGAGTCCAAAGCCCTAAAACCTAGCAGCTAAGGATTTGACATGTGAATAGGGCCTATTAGGCAACAGCATAGACCTAATGTGTTGGCATTAAGATGTAAACCTAAGCCCTTGCACCTGAGTCAATGCCCTAAAACCTAGCAGCTAAGGTTTTGACCTGTGAATAAGGCCTATTAGCCAACAGCCTAGACCTAATGTGTTGGGACTAAAATGTAAACCTAAGGCCTTGCACCTGAGTCCAAAGCCCTAAAACCTAGCAGCTAAGGCTTGACCTGTGAATATCGCCTATTAGCCACCAGCTTAGATGTAATGTGTTGGACCTAAGTTCTAAACCTAAGGCCTTACACATGGTTCCTAAGACCAAATGCCTTGGACCAAATTAAATCCTTAGACCAACGATCTAATTCCATAGACCCAAGGTCTTAGACTTAGGTCCTAAAACCTAGCAGCTAAGGATTTGACCTGTGAATAGTGCCTATTAGCCAACACCCTAAACCTAATGTGTTGAGACTAAGACGTAAATCTAAGGCCTTGCACCTGAGTCCAAAGCCCTACATCCTATCAGCTAAGATTTTGACCTGTGAATAGGGCCTATTAGCCACCAGCTTAGACCTAATGTGTTGGATCTAAGACCTAAACCTAAGGCATTACACCTTAGAGAAAGCCCTAAAACCTAGCAGCTAAGGCTTTGACCATTTGAATAGGACCAATTAGCCACCAGCTTAGACCTAATGTGTTGCACCTAAGATCTAAACCTAAGGCCTTGCATCTGAGTCCAAAGCTCTAAAACCTTGCAGCTAAGGATTCGACCTATGAATAGGGTCAATAAGCCACCAACTTAGACATAATGTGTTGCACCTCAGATGTAATTCCTTAGACCCAAGGCTTTAGACTTAAGCCCTAAAACCCAGCAAGATTTTGACCTATGAGGACTACTGTATTTATATAGTCCGGCTTGGAGACTATTGAATTTAGATGGTCCCGCGTAAGGACTATTATTTAGATGGTCCTGCGTGAGGAATATTGAATTTAGATAGTCCGGTGTGGGGACTATTCTATTTAAATAGTCCGGCGTGGGGACTGTTGTATTTAGATAGTCCGGCGTGGGGGCTATTGAATTCAGATGGTCCCACATAAGGACTATTATTTAGATGGTCCTGTGCGAGGACTATTGAATTTAGATAGTCCGGCATGGGGACTATTGTATTTAGATAGTCCGGCGTGGGGGCTATTGAATTCAGATGGTCCCGCGTAAGGACTATTATTTAGATGGTCCTGCGTGAGGACTATTGAATTTAGATAGTCCGGCATGGGGGCTATTGTATTAGGATAGTCCGGCGTGGGGACTATTGTATTTGGATAGTTCGGTGTGGGGACTATTGCGTTTAAATGGTTCTGCATGCTATTGAATTTAGATAGTCTGGAGTGCTTATTATATTTAAATGGTCCTTCATAAGGACTATTGAATTAAGATAGTCCCGTGTAAGGCCTAGCCCCGTGTACGAACTATTGTATTTAGATAGTCCTGCGTAACGACTAGTTCTGTGCAAGGACTGTTGAATTTAAATGGTTTGGCGTGGGGACTATTGTATTTAAATGGTCCTGCAAAGCCCTAAAACCTAGCAGCTAAGGATTTGACCTGTGAATAGGGCCTATTAGCCAACAGCCTAAACCTAATGTGTTGGCACTAAGATGTAAACCTAAGTCCTTGCACCTGAGTCCAAAGCCCTAAAACCTAGCAGCTAAGGATTTGACCTGTGAATAGGGCCTATTAGCCAACAGCCTAGACCTAATGTGTTGGACCTATAATCTAAACCTACGGTGTTACACCCGAGTCCAAAGCCCTACAACCTATCAGATAAGGCTTTGACCTGTGAATAAGGCCTATTAGACAACAGCCTAGACCTAATGTGTTGGGACTAAGATGTAAACCTAAGGCCTTGAACCTGAGTCCAAACCCCCAAAACGTAGCAGCTAAGGATTTGACCTGTGAATAGTGCCTATTATCCAACAGCATACACTCAATGTGTTGGACCTATGATCTAAACCTAAGGCCTTACACCCGAGTCCAAACAAGACCTCACTACACTTCAGGCCGGAGTCACCCCCTCCACTCGGGGCCTCTACGTCACAGCAGTGGATCGGCTCGAGCGGTGCAAATGCATGGGCTTAAATGGGTTTTTCACGACGCGCGCTCGAATAATCGAAGCTGCTCGCTTCATTTAAAAGTTAAAATACAAGTATCTTATATCATTGTAATCTGCATTAAATGGCGATCACTATGGTGTATTACTTGACTGAGATACTTCTCCCTACACTAAGCTACAGCCTATTAATTCGGGCGATATGCAGTTTTTATTACAGAAATCCTTTTATCTTTTGTCTTATTTAGTAAGCAAGTTGAAATATTGTTATGTAATGCAATAGAACCTTTTTAATGCAATCAGTGCAGGCCCTAACCATTATAAAACAAAGTAAAAATACATTTATTACAAATTAAACAATTTTATTTCCTACCAGTTATTATGAATTTAATTAATTCGTCTTATTGACCTAATTCCATTATTAAATAACTAATTTTAAGTCCAAGCTTTAGGATACGTTTATGAAAACAAAAGTTATTTGACCCTGTATAATTAATTAATTAATTAATTAATTACGAATAATCCTTGTGATTACTTACTTATTATTTACCAACGAAAAAACAAAATATGACAACTCAAATAACAAATCCGAATGTATGAATTTGCGATACAAAAAAAGGAAATGTCTATACGAATGAAAAGTTTCATTGTTTAAAAATATTGTATTTATTAGATTATAATGAAAACCTATGTCAATTATTGTATTATAAAATATTTAATATATTTGCAAAAAACTAAATAACCATCAGATGTGCTTTTTACATGGTATTTATATTAGTACGGTACTTTAAATAGTTATTTACTTTATCAGCAACGCATTTCATAAAACGCTGTCAGTGTCCGCAAGTAAGTCATGTGTGGCCCATTGTTCGAAAAACTTCATTATCTCTCCAAACTTCCTGTGTTGTACTCTTATCACGGCATATTTTCATTTTAAACAGATTATTTTGGTACCAACTACAACTAAATCCAAGCTTTTTATTAGATTTAGTTGCTGTCTGGTCCTTGCACGGTGGTGTTGTCGTTGTCGAATATGTCGGTGAATTCAATTAAATAAATACAGTTATTATCAAATCCGTTTGTGTACATTTATTTTTCTTTTAGATTTCCATGAATATTATGATACTAATTGTAATACTTTAATGTATATTGTAATTCTAATCAAAATGTAATTAATACTAAGACATATTAGGAAAATGTGTATCATCAATAAAAATTAGTATACTAATTAACATAATAATTTACTATGTTAATTGTTATTTTATTAAATAAGCTTATGTGTGATTTTCCGTCACAATAAAACAAATGTTTTATTAAAATAACTGTTGTGAACTAATAATGTTATAAAATGAAAATGTTACACGAATCAAACAAAATTACTCAAACTTTGGATTTCACCGACCAATAAAAAAGTAAGTGAGATAGAAAATCAGTGATAAATTATACCGTTGTATTTCTTAATTCATGCAGATTACAACGATATAACATACTTGTGTATAAGCTTTAAAGTGTGAGTGGTGGTAAAGGATTAATGAGCGCGCGTCACTGAAAAACCATATAAACACATGTATTGCCGCAGCTCTGAGCGATCCACTGCTGTGACGTCGCCGCGGCATGACTCCGGCCTGGAGTATAGTGGGGTCTTGGTCCAAAGCCCTACAACCTATCAGCTAAGGCTTTGACCTGTGAATAGGAACAATTAGCCAACAGCCAGGACGTAATGTGTTGGACCTAAGGTCTAAACCTAAGGCCTTACAACTGTGTCCAAAGCTATAAAACCTAGTGGTTAAAGCTTTGACCTGTGAATATTACCTATTAGTCACCATCTAGGACCTAATGTGTTTGACCTAAGATCTAAACCTAAGGCCTTACACCCGAGTCCACAGCCCTAAACCAAGCAGCTAATGCTTTGACCTGTGAATAGGACCTATTTGCCATTAGCTTAGACCTAATGTGTTGGGCCTAAGATCTAAACCTAAGACCTGGTCTTAAGACCAAAGACCAAACACCTTATACCAGACTAAATCCTTAGACCTAAGATCTAATTCCTTAGACCCGAGGCCATAGACTCTAGAATCTAAACCTAGCAGCTAAGGCTTTGACCTGTGAATAGGACCTATTAGCCATTAACTTAGACCTAATGTGTTGGACCTAAGATCTAAACCTAACGCCTGACACCTTATTTAGTACAAATCCATAAAACCTAGCAGCTAACACTTTTACCTGTGAAGAGGGCTTATTAGCCAAAAGCCTAGGCCTAATGTGTTAGACCTAAGATCTAAACCAAAGGCTTTACACCTGGTTCTTAGGACCAAATACCTTAGACCAGACTAAATCCTTAGACCAAAGATCTAATTCCTTAGACCTGAGGCTTATACTTATTCCCGAAAACCTATCAGCTAAGGCTTTGACCTGTGAATAGGACCTATTAGCCATTAGCTTAGACCTAATGTGTTGGACCTAAGATATAAGCCTAAGGCCTTACACCTGGTTCCTAAGACCAAAACCTTAGACTACACCAATTGCAAGACCTATGATCTAATTTCTTAGACACGAGGCCTTAGACTTGAGACCTAAGACCTAGCAGCTGAAGTGACCTATGAGCTATTAGCCTACAACTAATGAATTAGACCTAAGATCTAAATCTAAGGCCTTACACTGAGTCCAAAGTCCAAACACCTTAGACTAGACTAATTCCTTAAACCTAAGATCTAATTCCTAAGACCCAAGGCTTTAGACTTAAGACTAAAAACCTACAAGGGGGCCGCGATTCACAGCCCCCCCCCATGAATTGAGCAAACATTAGGCAACGAGGTATTTTTCTTTGATTATTAAATCATGATCAGAAATGGTTATCAGATTCAGATTGGAGTATTTGAAGACCAACCCTCCATCCATCTTACCCAACTCCTAAGGCCCTACCGCATAGACTTGACCCAAGGCTATACACCGTAGTCTAGGCTTGAAGTTTGTTAGACCCAAGACCGAGGCCATAGAGTTAAGGCCTGAAAACTTACAAGGGAGTCGCGATTCACGACCTCCCCTGAACGGAACACCGTGGTCAAGGGCCTTACACCATGGTCTAGGCTTTTAAGCTATTAGACCCAAGACCTAAAGCTCTACACCATGTTCTAGACCCAAGATCTAAGGCCTGAGGTCTAGGCCTTTAGGTTCTTAGCCCCAAGATCTAAGGCCCGTGGTCTAGCCCTTTAGGTTCTTATCCCCAAGATCTAAGGCCCGTGGTCTAGGCATTTAGGTTCTTAGCCCCTAGATATCAGGCCCGTGGTCTAGGCCTTTAGGTTCTTAGATCCAAGACCTAAGGCTCAACATCATGGTCTAGACCCTAAACATAAGGGTTGTGATCTAAGTCTTTAAGTTCTTATCAAGACATAATACCTCACACCATTGTCTAGACCCAAGACCTAAGCTCCGTGGACTAGGCCTTTAGGTTCTTTGACCCAAGACCTAAGGTCATGCACCATGTTCTAATACTCGTTTGAAAGGCGGCCGGAACCAAGACCTAAGCCCTTCACCATGGTCTATATCCCCAAGACCTAAGGCTATACACCCGTGGTCCTTATGCTATACGCCGTGGTCTAAGATCTTAGACACAATTTCTAAGGCTTTCAATCATGGTCTAGATCCTTAAAACCTAAGGCCCTACACCATGGACTAGTATTCGTCTTAAACCGTGTGCAGTTGTGATTGTTACGTCTGTAGCTAGAGAAAACTCGGCCTTTAAGTTCTTAGACCTAAGACCAAAAGGCGTACACCGTGGTCTAGGCTTTTAAGTTGTTAGACCCAAGACCTAAGATCATACGCCGTGGACTAGACTCAAGACCTAAAGCCATACACCGCGGGCAAGGCTTTTAAGCTCTGAGACCCAAGACCTAAGGCCTTGCACCGTTTTCTAGGCTGTTAAGTACTTAGACCCAAGACTTAGTTCCATACACACCTCGGTCTAGGCTTTTAAGCTCTTCAACCCAAGACCTAAGGCCATACACCCTGATCTAGGCTTTTAAGTACTTAGACCCAAGACCTAAGACCATGCACCGTGATCTAGGCTTTTAGGTTCTTATACCCAAGACCTAAGGCCCTTCGCCCTGACCTAGGCTTTAAGTACTTATGCCCAAGATCTAAGAACATAAACCGTCGTCTAAGCTTTTAAGCTCTTAGACTCAAGCCCTAAGGCGGTCCGCATTGGCTAGACTCAAGACCTAAAGCCATACACCGTGGTCTATGCTCTTAGGTACTTAGACCCAAGACTTTAAACTAAACTTTAAACTAAAGGCTATAAAGTAAAGACCTGAAAACTTACAAGGGAGTCACGATTCACGACCTCTGAACAGACACTGTGGCCCAAACTAAGGCCCACACACCTAACCCAAGACCTAAGGCCTTACACCGTGATCTAGACTTTTTAAGTACTTAGACTCCAAGACCTAAGTTCATGCACCCTGGTCTAGGCTTTTAAGCTCTTAGACCCAAAACCTAAGGGCACCACCATGGTCTAGGCTTTTAAGCTCTTAGACCCAAGACCTAAGGCCCCACACCACGGTCTAGACTCTTGACCTAAGGCAATATCCCGAGGTCTAGTACTCGTTTTAAACCGTGTGCAATTGTAGTTGTTTCGTGTATTTTAGAGGAAACTTGGTCTTTTATGTTCTTAGACCTGAGACCTAAGCTTTTATACCGTGGTCTAGTACTTGTCTTAAACCGTATGCAGTTGGGGGGTCTTGGGTCTATGCAGTTGTCTTGGGTCAAAGAACCTAAAGGCCTAGTCCACGGAGCTTAGGTCTTGGGTCTAGACAATGGTGTGAGGTATTATGTCTTGATAAGAACTTAAAGACTTAGATCACAACCCTTATGTTTACGATCTAGACCATGGTGTTGAGCCTTAGGTCTTAGATCTAAGAACCTAAAGGCCTAGACCACGGGCCTGATATCTAGGGGCTAAGAACCTAAATGCCTAGACCACGGGCCTTAGATCTTGGGGATAAGAACCTAAAGGGCTAGACCACGGGACTTAGATCTTGGGGCTAAGAACCTAAAGGCCTAGACCTCAGGCCTTAGATCTTGGGTCTAGAACATGGTGTAGAGCTTTAGGTCTTGGGTCTAATAGCTTAAAAGCCTAGACCATGGTGTAAGGCCCTTGACCACGGTGTTCCGTTCAGGGGAGGTCGTGAATCGCGACTCCCTTGTAAGTTTTCAGGCCTTAACTCTATGGCCTCGGTCTTGGGTCTAACAAACTTCAAGCCTAGACTACGGTGTATAGCCTTGGGTCAAGTCTATGCGGTAGGGCCTTAGGAGTTGGGTAAGATGGATGGAGGTTGGTCTTCAAATACTCCAATCTGAATCTGATAACCATTTCTGATCATGATTTAATAATCAAAGAAAAATACCTCGTTGCCTAATGTTTGCTCAATTCATGGGGGGGGGGGCTGTGAATCGCGGCCCCCTTGTCTTAAGTCTAAAGCCTTGGGTCTTAGGAATTAGATCTTAGGTTTAAGGAATTAGTCTAGTCTAAGGTGTTTGGACTTTGGACTCAGTGTAAGGCCTTAGATTTAGATCTTAGGTCTAATTCATTAGTTGTAGGCTAATAGCTCATAGGTCACTTCAGCTGCTAGGTCTTAGGTCTCAAGTCTAAGGCCTCGTGTCTAAGAAATTAGATCATAGGTCTTGCAATTGGTGTAGTCTAAGGTTTTGGTCTTAGGAACCAGGTGTAAGGCCTTAGGCTTATATCTTAGGTCCAACACATTAGGTCTAAGCTAATGGCTAATAGGTCCTATTCACAGGTCAAAGCCTTAGCTGATAGGTTTTCGGGAATAAGTATAAGCCTCAGGTCTAGGGAATTAGATCTTTGGTCTAAGGATTTAGTCTGGTATAAGGTATTTGGTCCTAGGAACCAGGTGTAAAGCCTTTGGTTTAGATCTTAGGTCTAACACATTACGCCTAGGCTTTTGGCTAATAAGCCCTCTTCACAGGTAAAAGTGTTAGCTGCTAGGTTTTATGGATTTGTACTAAGGTGTAAGGCCTTAGGTTTAGATCTTAGGTCAAACACATTAGGTCCTAGATGGTGACTAATAGGTAATATTCACAGGTCAAAGCTTTAACCACTAGGTTTTATAGTTTTGGACACAGTTGTAAGGCTTAGGTTTAGACCTTAGGTCCAACACATTACGTCCTGGCTGGTTGGCTAATTGTTCCTATTCACAGGTCAAAGCCTTAGCTGATAGGTTGTAAGGCTTTGGACTCGGGTGTAAGGCCTTAGGTTTAGATCATAGGTCCAAAACATTGAGTGTATGCTGTTGGCTAATAGGCACTATTCACAGGTCAAATCCTTAGCTGCTACGTTTTGGGGGTTTGGACTCAGGTTCAAGGCCTTAGGTTTACATCTTAGTCCCAGCACATTAGGTCTAGGCTGTTGTCTAATAGGCCTTATTCACAGGTCAAAGCCTTAGCTGATAGGTTGTAGGGCTTTGGACTCGGGTGTAACACCGTAGGTTTAGATTATAGGTCAAACACATTAGGTCTAGGCTGTTGGCTAATAGGCCCTATTCACAGGTCTAATCCTTAGCTGCTAGGTTTTAGGGCTTTGGACTCAGGTGCAAGGACTTAGGTTTACATCTTAGTGCCAACACATTAGGTTTAGGCTGTTGGCTAATAGACCCTATTCACAGGTCAAATCCTTAGCTGCTAGGTTTTAGGGCTTTGCAGGACCATTTAAATACAATAGTCCCCACGCCAGACCATTTAAATTCAACAGTCCTTGCACAGAACTAGTCGTTACGCAGGACTATCTAAATACAATAGTTCGTACACGGGGCTAGGCCTTACGCGGGACTATCTTCATTCAATAGTCCTTATGAAGGACCATTTAAATATAATAAGCACTCCAGACAATCTAAATTCAATAGCATGCAGAACCATTTAAACACAATAGTCCCCCACACCGGACTATCTACAAACAATAGTCCCCACACCGAACTATCCAAATACAATAGTCCCCACGCCGGACTATCCTAATACAATAGCCCCCATGCCGGACTATCTAAATTCAATAGTCCTCACGCAGGACTATCTAAATAATAGTCCTTACGCGGGACCATCTGAATTCAATAGCCCCCACGCCGGACTATCTAAATACAATAGTCCCCATGCCGGACTATATAAATTCAATAGTCCTCGCACAGGACCATCTAAATAATAGTCCTTATGTGGGACCATCTGAATTCAATAGCTCCCACGCCGGACTATCTCAATACAACAGTCCCCACGCCGGACTATTTAAATAGAATAGTCCCCACACCGGACTATCTAAATTCAATAGTCCTCACGCAGGACCATCTAAATAATAGTCCTTACGCGGGACCATCTAAATTCAATAGTCTCCACCCCGGACTATCTAGATTCAATAGTCCTCACGCAGGACCATCTAAATAATAGTCCTTAGCGGGACCATCTAAATTCAATAGTCCCCACGCCGGACTATATAAATACAGTAGTCCTCATAGGTCAAAATCTTGCTAGGTTTTAGGGCTTAAGTCTATAGCCTTGGGTCTAAGGAATTAGATCTGAGGTGCAACACATTATGTCTAAGTTGCATGGTGGCTTATTGACCCTATTCATAGGTCGAATCCTTAGCTGCAAGGTTTTAGGGCTTTGGACTCAGATGCAAGGCCTTAGGTTTAGATCTTAGGTGCAACACATTAGGTCTAAGCTGGTGGCTAATTGGTCCTATTCAAAGGTCAAAGCCTTAGCTGCTAGGTTTTAGGGCTTTCTCTAAGGTGTAATGCCTTAGGTTTAGGTCTTAGATCCAACACATTAGGTCTAAGCTGGTGGCTAATAGGCCCTATTCACAGGTCAAAGTCTTAGCTGATAGGATGTAGGGCTTTGGACTCAGGTGCAAGGCCTTAGATTTACGTCTTAGTCTCAACACATTAGGTTTAGGGTGTTGGCTAATAGGCACTATTCACAGGTCAAATCCTTAGCTGCTAGGTTTTAGGACCTAAGTCTAAGACCTTGGGTCTATGGAATTAGATCGTTGGTCTAAGGATTTAATTTGGTCCAAGGCATTTGGTCTTAGGAACCATGTGTAAGGCCTTAGGTTTAGAACTTAGGTCCAACACATTACATCTAAGCTGGTGGCTAATAGGCGATATTCACAGGTCAAAGCCTTAGCTGCTAGGTTTTAGGGCTTTGGACTCAGGTGCAAGGCCTTAGGTTTACATTTTAGTCCCAACACATTAGGTTTAGGGTGTTGGCTAATAGGCACTATTCACAGGTCAAATCCTTAGCTGCTAGGTTTTAGGACCTAAGTCTAAGACCTTGGGTCTATGGAATTAGATCGTTGGTCTAAGGATTTAATTTGGTCCAAGGCATTTGGTCTTAGGAACCATGTGTAAGGCCTTAGGTTTAGAACTTAGGTCCAACACATTACATCTAAGCTGGTGGCTAATAGGCGATATTCACAGGTCAAAGCCTTAGCTGCTAGTTTTAGGCTTTGGACTCAGGTGCAAGGCTTAGGTTTACATTTTAGTCCCAACACATTAGGTCTAGGCTGTTGGCTAATAGGCCTTATTCACAGGTCAAAACCTTAGCTGCTAGGTTTTAGGCATGGACTCAGGTGCAAGGGCTTAGGTTTACATCTAATGCCAACACATTAGGTCTATGCTGTTGCCTAATAGGCCCTATTCACATGTCAAATCCTTAGCTGCTAGGTTTTAGGGCTTTGGACTCAGGTGCAAGGGCTTAGGTTTACATCTAGTCCCAACCAAATTAGGTCTAGGCTGTTGCCTAATAGGCCTATTTACAGGTTAAAGCCTTATCTGCTAGGTTTTAGGGCATTGCACTCAGGTGCAAGGGCTTAGGTTTACATCTTAGTACCAAAACATTAGGTTTAGGCTGTTGGCTAATAGGCACTATTCACAGGTGAAAGCCTTAGGTGTTATGTTTAGGGCTTTGAACTCAGGTGTAAGGCCTTAGATTGAGATCTTAGGTGCAACACATTAGGTCTAAGCTGGTGGCTAATAGGCCCTTTCACAGGTCAAAAACCTAGCTGCTAGGTTTTTTAGGTCAAGGCCTTGGGTCTAAGGAATTATATCTTACGTCTAAGGAATTAGTCTAGTCTAAGGTGATTTGCACTAAGGTTTAAGGCATTAGGTTAAGATCTTATGTCCAACTCATTATTTCTATGCCAATGGCTAATAGGTCCTATTCATAAGTCAAAGCCTAAGCAGCTAGGTTTGATCTTTGGACCCAGGTGTAAGGTCTTGGGTTAAGATCTTAGGTCCAACACATTCGGCATAAAATAATAGCTAATAGGTCTCTTTTATAGGCCAAAGCGTTAGCTGCTAGGTTTGTGGGCTTTGTAATCATGTGTAAGGTCTTAGGTTTAGATCTTAGGTCCAACACATAAGCTGGTGGCTAATTGGTCCTATTCACAGGTCAAAGCTTTAGCTGCTAGGTTTTAGAGCTTTGGACTCAGGTATAAGACCTTAGGTTTAGATCTTAGGTACAGCTCATTAGGTCTAAGCTGGTGGCTAGTAGTTCCTATTCACGGGTCATAGCCTTAGCTGCTAGGTTTTAGGGATTTGCAGGACCATTTGAATACAATAGTCCCCATGCCGGACTACTTAAATAATAGTCCCCACGCCGGACTATTCAAATTCAACAGTCCTTGCACAGGACTAGTCCTCATGCAGCACACATCTAAATACAATAGCACGCTGGACTAGTCCCCACGCAGGGCCATCTAAATACGATAGCAAACTGACTAGTCGTTGTGTAGGACCATTTGAATACAATAGCAAGCGGGACTAGTCCTCGCGTGGGACTCTCTAAATACAATAGTTCTTATACGGGACTAGTCCTTACGTAGAACTGTTAGGAAATTCGTACCATCTCATGGCGCAGTCACCCTCCTCTATCAGTTTTTTATCGGAATCCTGAAAAGTGCTGTAAAATTGCCAAAATGTAGGCAAAAATCACTGACAACTGGTTAAAAATAGGCCTGTAGGACTGTTAGGAAATTCGCAATTCTCGCACTTTCTCATGGCCCCATCAATTTTTTATGCCATGGAAATCCTTTAAAATGCTTTGAAAATCTTTAAAAATGCTGTAAAATTGCCAAAATGTAGGCAAAAATCACTGACAACTGGTTAAAAATAGGTCTGCAGGACTGTTAGGAAATTCGCACTTCTCGCACTTCCTCATGTTTTGGGAGTGACGTATATATACTACTGTAATAATTTGTGACACAAATTCTTTTTTTCAGATTAAACTTAACGTCGATCAAAAGTTTGACATCAGTTCTGTCCAATGTACAAGACAGTCATTGATATTTGCAATTTTTTCTTATACATTTGTTTGAATTTTTTTATGTTAAGTAAAATTCCACAAAATTTGATTGTTCCTATAAAAGAAAATAATAGATATATATTATCAATTATTGTACATCTTAAGTATACACAGTTAAATATAAGATTCGATAGACTTCTTAAAGGGAAGTTTGTACCAAGGTAAAGTATAATATACCATTTTTGCAATTCTTACATAAAAATAACACAAAGTTAACAGAATAACCTAAAAAATTAAGTGCGATATACAAAAATACCTTGGTTCATAGTGTATTTTCACTATGAACATTTTAAACCTTGTTCCATGTTAAAGGACTTTTTTACAAAGGATTCTTGTGTGCCTTCACCGCACCTCATTTATTCATGTATGTCATCAAATTTTAATGTAGTCTTTGCTTTGTTTAAAAATGTTGATGGAATTGAAATGGCTTTGTTTTTTCCAGGTCTGAATCATTTCTGACGGATTGTGTCAAAATGAAGAATTATATTTTTATCAACGCTATTTTGAGTTAGCTGGCAAGGCAGTTTTTGTTTTTGTAAAATATGCCTAATTTATCTCAGAAAAAACTGAGTAGCCTACTTTCAAAATATTAGTGGAAAAAATTTAATAATTTACTTCACATTGAAAAAATAAAATTATTCGTAAATATAATTTGTCAATGTACATTTGTTAATATTTATTCGTTAAAATACATTGTTAATTCTTTCTTCAAATATTGAAATGAAATGAAAGTGAAAATACGTTTTTTGAGGCGAACATTGACTCATGGTGCTTTCATAACAAGGTAGATAAAAAAATCCTAATCCTAGATATATCTATTTGTGTAATAAGAGCGTGAAGTACGACATTGCCATAGGCGTCATTTGAGCATTCTGATTGGGGGGGCAAGATTTTCATAAGGTCATACCCCCTCCCCCCTTCCCACAAATACGCCAAACCTCTTAAATTTCGCTAAAAACTGTCAATAAAAGCTAATTAAGTTTACAT
Source organism: Neoaliturus tenellus (assembly GCA_030545055.2). NCBI lineage: Eukaryota > Metazoa > Arthropoda > Insecta > Hemiptera > Cicadellidae > Neoaliturus > Neoaliturus tenellus. The sequence goes on along the minus strand of CM061532.1, from coordinate 26,533,022 downwards.
TGTGACACTAAGCTGTCATAAAATGTGAACTTATAATCTCACAAACCCATGAAAACAATACCCTAATGCATGTAAAATTTGATTATTTAACTATAACATGTGCCTATTTGTAGAAAGTCATTATTCTTCTGGAACTGCCAGTGGTTACTGTGATGTAAAACACCTTAAGAAATTAATGGATTTAATTGGTTAATGGATGCTAAATCGTTAGAATAAAAAAAACATCATTTTATACCTAGCTATTTTTATTATATATTATTTACAACTTTAAAGTTTTACAGTCGGATACATAGACTAAAACTCCATAGGTTTGTACACGGTAAAACACGTTGTTTTATCTTTATCAAAAATTAGTTTTTGACAAAGAACCTTTGCAGTCTGCCGTATAAGGGACAAAAAAAATCATTTAACATTTAACTATTGTTGTTTAGGATCAGTACAGCTACGATATATTGCCCATTACATTACCTAAAAAAATAAATTGTTATTGAGGACAAGAAAGGTAAAAAATTACTAAGTGATTAAACAAAGATAAATAATGATTTACAAAAACACATATATACATATTTAATATGTGATACGGGTTTTTGTACAAGAAACTCCTCCCACAATTTGCAATAGATTTTAATGATTTTAGTGCCATTGAATGGAGCTCGGCATGAAGTTGTTTCTAAAGTAAATTAGGTTAGTAGTGGAGAAACGCGGGAGCTGGCTCAGTTCAAGGTCACCTGAGCGATGACGTCATCGAGGTCAATGACCCCACCGATGACGTCATCGATGACGTCATCGATGACGCAATCGATGACGTCATCACCAATTACGTCATTCTGTGACGTCACACCCATGACGTTGCAGAAATGACGTGGCGATGACGCCATCACCCCTTACGTCACATTATGACGTCATCGATGTCACAAAGGTCAAGGTCACGCTGAAACCTAAAATTTTTAGGCACTTTTGCTGTTTCTCGCACTACGCTCCGAGTTTCAGTCAGGTTTCAATGACCTTGACAACTTGGAGCGAAATTAGACGAGAAACAGCAAAAGGTGCCGAGGGAACTCAAAGTTTGCAACGTGACTCTGCCTAAACCGTCATGTGACACCGCTCGAGTGACCTTGAACCGATACAACTCCCGCGTTTCACCATTACTGCAACCGCGATGCGCACCCCACGACAGCCACCGAGCGACTGACTGTCCAGCCCCGCGCACTCTAGGTATATGGGAAGTGGTGGGGGAACTGTGATGACCTCGGGAAACTTGAAAATGTCAAGCTAGGTAGCACCGTTTTGGTGCTACCTTAAATTTACATGTTAAAGTGTGATGACCTTGAGGTTGACTGTGAACCTGGGACTTAGGATTGTCTTTAACAGCTTGACGTTTTTTGCCAGAGTTTAAGTGTGGTGACCTTGAACTGGTTAAAATCAAAACTGCACAGCAGACTGCACAACACGGATGTGCACACTACGACAGCCGCCGAGCGACTGACCTCCGGGCCCTGCGTACTCTAGATATATGGGGAAGTGGTGGGGGAAATTTCAAGGTCATTCAAACGGAGTTTTAAAAAAGTCAAAGAGTAGAAAGACTACTCTTGTGAGTCTATAGCGATTTCATTGATAGTGAGTGCTTCTGTATGCCAAGTTGATCTGTATTGACACGCTCCTAAATAATGTTTGCAAAAACCTGCAAAATGATTGTTGCACAATTTGCAGCCAGTTAGCTGTTTTAGTTTGAATTCAATGCAACGTTCAGGGCAACAAGTGTACTTATGCCCTCTCATTTGGTACACATGGAATGTCTTCAACTTCGGTTTCGGCTTCTTCCAAGACTTGCACTTACACATGCACTGACTAAAAGCTTCACATGTTCTACAAGCCAGGCCATCCACCACATCAATGCCATTCGGCCATGAAAAACATTTCTGTTCGCAACAGTAGTTGAGTTGACTCTCCATGTTGCTGCGGTGAAGGTGCGCGATGAAATGATGCTGTAGTCAGTGAGAGTGCACCTTAAATAAACTCAGTGGAGGGGGAAAGGTCAAGGTCATTCAAACGGAGTTTTAAAAAAGATGACTAGTCGTCCTCCTCGTCCGTCGTACTTGGAGAGCTGTCAGACGAAGAGCCCCGTGCAGGTGCTCTGCAGATGAAATGTATATCTATTTGAAAGCGCAGGCCTGGATCTTGTACCATCAACTCCTTTAATCTATTACATACCAATTCCACTTTGTACACATTGTTAATAATCAACACCCAAGGCTTCGGCTGAACATAACGTGTAGTTGAGTCAGCCTCGCAGACAGTTACACCTTCCGGTGATATTGGAGTGTATAAATGTGTAAAATCTCGTTGCTGAGGCTGGCTTGAAGTTGAAGGTCCTGTGCCGACCCTGGTTGCATCAAAATTCAAATCCATTCTACATTCAAGAGGTCCAGGGTTCCCGTTGAATACATTGAGTAATTTTTGATACAAGACTTCCACTTCTGTCGCATCCTGTAAATGAACAGTCCACCGCAAGGGAAATGCTTCGTCCGTAGTGGAGTCAACTTGAGAAAGAGTTCCTTCCGCCATGGCAGCCAAGCAAGGAATGAGGTGAGCTGCAGTCAGTTGTAACATTATTGAAAAGTAGAGGGGGAAATTTCAAGATCATTTAAATTGGGTTTTAAAAAAGGAAGGAGTGGAGGGGGAAAGTTCAAGGTCATCCAAATGGAGTTTTAAAAAAGGAAAACCTAGAAAGTAACATTGAAATCTTCCAACTGATGGTGGCGAGCGTTTTCTTCTGCAACCTTGCCGACGCATGTAACTATGCCGTACAGTATGAACAGTACAACCATGATAAGGCCGAACAACAAAAGATAGCCGTTTACTATCATGATATTTTCTGAGTGGATCTGCTTTCTTCTTATCGCCCTCTCTTGCATCCTCTTCTCTAACTCGTGTACGAAGTCACAGCATGCGTGAGGACATCTTTCATCTGTTGGTAGGTTAGCCATTGTTGATGTTGTAGGTTTGGCCGTTGAAGAAGGAATGAGGTATCTAATTATGTTGTCTCATGTATATCAACAGTGAAGTGGTGGGGGTAGCGAATCAGTGGAGGGGGAAGTTTCAAGGTCATTCAAATTGTGTTTTAAAAAAAAACCCTATCTTGTTACTGAGCATATATGTCAGTAACAAGATAGGTGGCTTTGCTCTTTTTACTTCTTTAATATAATAAAGAAATAAACATATTCTACAATTGTAAGGACAAGGAAGACAACCGCTAGTCAGCTGAAGTAATCCAAGTTGTCTGGTTCGGTCTTCATCGACGCCGGTGAGGAAGCTGTCGTTGAAGAGGAATGTCCAGGCTCTTCCTTCGGCTGCCGAAGATTCCGTATATTGCAAGCGTAGACTTGCACGTTTATACGGTAGCCTCTTGCCACCATCAGCTGCAACTCCTTGTACAAGTCGTTCAGCTCCTGTTGCGTTTTGATCGTCACCTCCTCATAGCTGGCACAGCTTACGTTCAGAGACATACTGATGTTGTTCGGTTGGCTGCTGGAGTTGAAATGAAGACGAGGCACAGCACTTGGAGGTATATGAAAAAGTGGTGGGGGTGTTTTGCATTCAAGCAGGTTTGACTTGTAGCGTGGTGGTGGGGGTAACTGTGAAATGCAAAGGTCAAAGGTCAAGGTCACCCGCGAAGTTTAAAAAAAATGCAACATATCAATATGTGACAAACTTCACATATTGATATGTTGCATTTTTCGTCTTTTTGTATTCTTTTTTGTCTTTTATGGTTTATTTATTTATAAAACATTACAATAACATATGTACAACAGTAAAACTTAAATCTAACACTGCTGCTTGTCGGCGATGTGGATGGTCAACTCGGTGGAATTGCTACCCGTGCAACCGTGGGAAACCAGGTAGAGACAGCCGGGTTGGATGGAGCGCAGATCCTCGTTCTGGAGGAGATGGACGAACCGTTTCGGCAGGTAGACTTGGAACTTGGGCTCATCCCCCGGAGTGAATGGTGCCTCGCTAAGACTGCAGCAGATGGCCTCTCCAACTGTAGTCTCCATCTTCTTCATGGCGTGGATAATGTAGTGCTTCTCGTCTTTAAGTTCGGAACACTTCTTGACGGGTAGTATGGTAGATTTGGAGTGAGCATTGAACTGCTCAACCAAAGTTTGCAGGAACTGGTGAGATGCCATGGTCAAGTTATAGATCGTCTTCTTCGTCTTCTTGCTGGGAGATGTTGTCGTCTCGGAATCTCGAGTAATACTCATGCCAGGTCCCGGTCTGCTCCTCACTTATATAACCCCCGTTACCCCCACCACTCCCCATTTCCCCACTTTGAAGGTAAGATGCGAGTTTATAGGCGTTTTTTAAAGCGCAATGTCTATCTTTTTCATGTTCTGGACTTTTAGTACAAATACAAACATTTTCCATCGTATACTTGTAGTTTTTATCCAAATCCACATCATTAACCGGAACATGAGTAAATCCTTCGATCCATCTTTTCTTTTCCAGCCCCTTTGTGTAAATATTGGTAAACTTGTCTGAAAAGTGATGCATAATGTGATACAAGTCCGTGTAACTTGTAAAACCATCATACCAATCGATATGATGGAAGTGTTTTGAAATCCATCTGTTGGTAGGGCTTTACTGGTTAAAGATGAATAAGAACATGGTGGTTTAAATAAAAACGAATAAGGAACACTTGTATTGATGTCGAAAAACACAAGTTCTTTTATGATAAATCTATCATCATACCCCGAAACGCTTGGAACTCAATTATACCAGGTTTGGACTTTACTTGTTCTTCTTCCTTGTCCATTGCGAAGATCACTCGTCTGCTCATGACGAAGTCCAAAGGTCAACTGATTTCCACACCACGGTAGGTACGACTTTTATACCCGGCCGTACAGTTGTTGGCGCGTTGGTGTATATTTAACGTGGGCACCGTCCCCGGTAGGCCTAACCCCACAAAGTGTTTGACATTGTTTTAAAAATTAACCATTGCTGTGTAGTTAATTGTCATTTAGGTTTCCATCTTTACATTTTCCTTGTTTTCATTTTCATCACTAACACTTGATTCTTCTCCTCCTTCTTCTTCCTCTTTTTCACGTTTTACTGATTTCTTATGTAGTTGAGCGTACTTTTCCAATTGTCTCCACATTTGTACTTCATGAGGAACCCTATTGATATAGAAGTATCTACAGGTCCGTACAATATAGGTGCGTCCGGTTGTTTGTCCAAAGTGTCTTCCAGATAATCTTTAATAATTGAACTTGAAAACACCAGTTGTCTCAAGTACCTCGTTATTGGTTCAGTTGCACAAGTTAGAATAAAAAAACTCTTCTCGATTAAGTTGAATCTTGTTATCATGTCTTGTTGTGTCTCTAAACCGCAACTGATGATCACCACGATGTTTAACAATATCGATTTCCACATTTGAATCCAAAAGGCCTACTCTTGTCTTTCTTCCAAACATGTTACTACTTAAATAGCATTCTAGCAGATGCAAGTGTTTCATAAACGATTCCCAAGCAGTGTCCGTAAACAAAATCATTTTGGGTCCATGAGTTAAAATTACAGTAGGGGAATAATCTGTAGATTTCATAACACCGATTAAAACACTTTTGTCCAAACTGGAAGAGATTGGGTAAAATATTCGCAAGAATACCTCACTTAATATGTTAGGAGAAATATTATCTTCAATATCCCTTTTCCTCTTGTGTGCGTTCTTTCTTCTTTTACCTTTTTCCTCAATATTATTACTGGCGTGGAGTTGTCCGCAAGCGTTGTGTTCATCTCCCTCCGGTTGACCTTGAAGATCTAAAAAGTCGGATATCTCCTTCTCAATATCTACTACATTTTCTTGTGTACCACTAGGAGAAGCCATATTGAATAAGATGCTACCCATACAACAACAGGCAACAAACTGATGAGGAGCGAGCTGAACGCTCTGCTTTTATACTCGCGGAATGCATTGGAATGTAGGAAAACCGGTCTTTACAATACATTTTTAACAATTCCAGTTAAAGGTGTGTATGTTACGATTTTATCATGTAGAATTAAACAGTATGCAGTTGTATTAGCTGATATAGGCGCGTTGAATTCCATTTCTATTTTTATATCTACACTTGATGATTTTACCGATTCATTTTGTTTAGAACAATCGATTACAACTATAGGGTAACCATCTAAGTATTTTTCTGGTGATAGTAAAGGTGCATTCGTTTTACCATAATATGAACTTTGGAATCTTGCATACATATCGTACAATATGCTGTACTTTTTATTAGCGAATGACACATTTAAATTATCGTATGGAAAAAATTGTGAATTTAAATAAACTTTAATATTTTTCAAGTTGCAATGATCAAATTGGCCTGCATGTTTGGTGATGGTGTCTCTTCTGCCTGTTTGTAAACCAAATATAATATACCTGGCTCGTTCCACATAATTAGATGTTTTAACTGTCCAAGTGTGTCGATCCGTAGTTGGCAAGCTGGGATGTTCATGAAATTCCCAACTTCTAAAAGGAATTACAATATCACGATCAGCCCTTTAACTTTCTTAATAGTAGCATTCTATGCTCGTCAGCTAATTTTACATGTGGAACTCTCCATACAATTTTGTCTAATGTTAATTTCCATTCTAAAGTTGCATCTGTTGTACCGTCTGGAGCTTTAATAATATCTTTATCGTTTGAAGATCTCAACAAAACTAATTCTTGTTTAACGTTTAATATTATTTTCCTATAATCTTCAGCAAAACCAAGCAACAAACGTAACGGAATATGAAAATCAAAATTTCCATTTGTATCTGGAGTGATTGTGTCTTTTGCAGGTAAAACCCATCCTGCAGGTTGTATTAAATTGGTTTCATTAGGTGATATAGATGTTAATCCCTTTAAAGTTGTTGCAATACCTACTTTTTTAGTAGAATCAACTGTTACACCTGATATTTCATATCTAATTTCATCAAACAGGAAAGCCATGGGATTATTTATAAATGGAACTGTTGTACCAGTAGTAGTACCGTCCTTTTTAGTAACTTTTCCTTCAATATACAAGTAACTTTCACATGGTAGTGTGTAAATGTCTTGATTTTGTATGGGAATACGAATTTCATCGTTATTGTTTAATTTTGATGAAGTGTAAGGGTTGTGGGTGTGATATTCTTTTTCCCATAGGGTTTCGTCGAATGTTGGACCCTGCGCTATATCCAGTATATCCATAATCGGGTTAATTGTAATCCAATTCTCTTTAAGAAACGAATGTTCTCGCGTGTTAACTCCTCCACAGCTGAAGAGCTACTAATGCGGTTTCCCGTAGGTTGTTCGCTTTTAAATATTAAACCCATGATTTTGTATTAAAGTGTCGATTTTAAATGTAATCTAACCGTAATAGGCTCTTCTCGGAAATCTATCAAGTTACCGTCTTGATCCAATACGTTCAACACGATGTCTGAAATGAAAGTGGTGTTCAACGGTAGATATACCAGGTTTTGTGGTTTTTCAACAATTTTAAATCCAGGTGGCACACTGGGGTAAAAAGTATGTATTATATGAGTATTTGCTCCATCTCTGTAAGCTCCTTGTATAATGTTACAAGTTATGTCTATACTATTGACTTTTAATATTGTTACAGTTTGTTTACCAGAATGTGTTTTATTTGGTTCTAAAATTGCTCCATCTTTGGAAATCCTAATAAATCACCAATTGAGTCTGACCTACTGAAATCTATATAATATTTTGAAGTAAGCTCAGCTTTCATTGTATTGTTATTACCTTTTAGCGTTATATTGTCTTTTCCCATTTTATTTTGCAAAAATTCATTAATATGATCAATTTCATAAGAACCTGTGGGTAGAGTGCAAACTTCCAAGTCTGTAAACTTCCACTGGCATCTTTTCCTTTATAATAATGCAATAAGTTATTTTTACCTTCCGTAACATTGGGAATAGAGTTGTAAGTTGTAAAATCCAACAGTGCTGCCTCCAAAATCTTCCTTTTTGCAAGCGTAACGCTGGAAAAAGGATACTTCGTAAAGTGGACGATTTTCTGTTAATGATACCGTATAGGAAGACATCTCAATAGTGACTGATACTTTTAGCTAGGAATTCCAAACATAAATGGCCGCATATTGAAGTATTATCAGGTTGTTCTCTTTTATAGTTGTAATATATGTTTTTAGCAGATTTAAAGTAATGTTCAAGTTCTTTAGGTGGTGGCAAATTTCCAAAAACTATCAAAATAATATACATTACTATTTAGTTTCTTATAACACACCCAATGGGTGCCGGACCCTTCAGTATTATCCAAATTTACGATTCCAGTCTCATTTTTCCATATTTTCTCTGGTAAATTGTCTTTCATAAATACTCCGCGGAAAAATGGTATTTTTAAACAGGAAATATATTTAAATAATTCAACATTAGTCAACGCTTTATGTGGTATAACCAATTGATTTCTTTTATTTAATATGCACGATACGGTCTTAGGTATAGACCAGCCCCGTTTTTTACCATTGACCATATTATCGGTTTTTTGTTATTTTCCTCGGAGAACGTCTTTTTAGTCTAATATTACCACCATGTTTCTTCATGGTTGATCCTTTTTTATTCCTACCCCTCCTTTTTCCACCTCCTACCGCTGTTTTAGCCTTCATACCTGCTGTTACCGCTAAAGCTGCTGCTTTTTCTGCAATACTAGCGTCACTAGACTTTACTCGTTGCCAAGCTATATTCGCTAGCTTTTTATCAGCTATTGACCTATTCTTTGAATCGGTAAACGTGGAATATGCGATATCGTGTTCTTTACAAGCCTGATCTAACTTATTTATGCCTGGATCGCCTCTTTCCAGTCGTTTTTTCAATTTAGTTCCTGGTCCGCAATACTGATAACCTCCCGGTATGTGAAATTCGTATGTAAAGCGTCTATTGCTCTATTTACGACAGATCCTACTGAATACGATTTAAAGCTTTACTTAACAGAGAAACCGCTGTGGACGTGATACCACCTCCTTTCCGTATAGTGTCTCGATATGGACTGGTGTAATGAAACGCCATGATTGTCTTTTATATTCGAAAAGCGTAACCTATGTGTTACCTCTATGACAGGTTGCACATAAATGATGTAATTTATGGTGTTATTTAATTAAATATCAAAAGTACCCCAATCTGTTGATCTAAACTTTTGTGTATTATGATTAAAAAAGTATTTATAAAGAATTTCTTGTTTAATCCATGCACTTCTCATTTTTTCATCAATAGGTTTATGTTGTCCGGCTGCAATATAATTATGCATATCAAATAATAAATTACCTATTACTTTAACAAGAAAATTAACAGTTACAGCGTTATCAGCATAATCAGGGTCTGCAACATTTGTTAATCGTTTGTTATCACAATTCCACCATTGTTTTCCAGTTGGCTCTAATTGTATTATCTGTTCATAAGTAACAGCATCACCAGGCTTTTCACCAATACCTAAATTTGTCAATGACTTTCCTTTACCATCCCAAACACTATTGTTTTCTTCAAGTAAAGTAAACTTTTTATTTCCCTGTACAAATACATCTCCTTGTCGTGTTACTACTTGGTCTTGTTTCACAAAACCAGATGTTTCTTGTTTTATAGTTTCCTTTATTTGCCCCACCGTTGCACCATCTGATGGTGCAGAACCATCTTTTACATTCGCTAAACAATTACCAAAGCAATCAATAATTCCTACATCACGTGTAATACAATGATCTTTGATGTATTTTAAATTTACAGCATCATTTTCATTCTTTGGATAACCTATATCGTTAATAAAAAATTTATAAAAAGAAAACCCATCTTTTGTCTTTTCAGGTATTATAGAATGTAAATAGCGTCTATTTATGCTGTCTTTTTCATCTACAGGGTCTGCTACGTTAGATATACGTCGATTTTCAGCATTATACGTTTTTCCATCGAATTTTAACGTATTTTTCAATTCCGATGATAAATAACCTCTGTTTATTGCATCAGCGTTTTGATTTGGCTTACCAACGTTGGAAATTCTATGATTACCCGCGTTATATGTGTTTTTGTCTAGTTTCAGTGTTGGTAATATCTCTTTTTTTAATACTTTTAAATTTATTGCATCATTTTCATCTGTGGGATCATTAATGTTTTTTAACCGTTTATTACTAATATCATAATCTCCATCAGGTGTTTGTGGTAAGCCAGCACCTCTTTTTAAAGTATTAAAGTAATATAATCCATCCGAGGAATATCGTCCGAACTTGTCAACACTCATGGTGCAACTGAATAACATTCTAGAGTGTAACCCATTTTTATAATATTAGTCTCGATTTCTAACCCGTATCAGTTTTTTATACAAATTCTTAGTCTTTATCAGTTACATTTTCATCGCTCCCGGGACATTTAAAATATTTAAAATTTCCACTAACTAATGCTCCGTCTGATTCATTTCGAAACACATGATTTTTATGAATAAATTGTTCACCAGACAATTTTCTAAATCCGCTAAATGAATTTGGATCTGCAATTAATATATTTTGATAATCATTTACATCCATTAATTTAAATCTTTGCTTATTATAAATAAACTCTTTATTTGCACTGTCATATTGTAATGTTTGTCCTACAGTTGCAGCATCATTTGGATCTCTTCCATTATGCAAGTCTTTTATTACTTTATTTTTACATGTAAAAAATCTAAAAGAATGATCTGGATCTAGATGTACGGTTTGTGATAAAGCAGCTGCATCTTGAGCAGTATAGCCCAATCTCATATTTGATAACCCTTTACCCATGCAATCCCAAGCATTATTTTTGTATGTTAATAAATTAAATTTTTCATTACCTTGAACAAATTCATCCCCTTGCTTTGATACTACTTGATCTTGTTTTACAAAAGAGGTTATTTCTTGTTTTAAGGTTTCCATCATTTGACCCACTGTTGCACCATCTGATGGTGCCGAACCATCTTTAACATTCGCTAAACAATTACCTAGACAATCAATAACTCCTACATCACGTGTAATACAATGATCTTTTATATATTTTAAATTTACAGCATCATTTTCATTTTTCGGATAACCTATATCGTTAATAACAAATTTATAAAAAGAAAAACCATCTTTTGTCTTTTCAGGTATTAATGAATGTAAATAGCGTCTATTTACGCTGTCTTTTGCATCTTTAGGATCATCTACGTTGGATATACGTTTATTTTCAGCAGTATACGTTTTTCCATTGAATTTTAACGTATTTTTTAATTCTGATGATAAATAACCTTTGTTTATTGCATCAGCGTTTTGATTTGGCTTACCAACATTGACAATTCTATGATTACCTGCGTCATATGTGTTTTTCTGTAGTCTTAATGTTGGTGATATATTTTCTTTTAATACTTTTAAATTTATTGCATCGTTTTCATCTGTGGGATCTTTTATGTTTTTTAACCTTTTATTAGTTATATCATAATCTCCATCAGGTGTTTGTGGTAAACCAGCACCTCTTTTTAAATTATTTGCGTAATATAACCCATCCGAGGAGTAACGTCCGAACTTGTCGACACTCATGATGCAACTGAATAGTAATCTAGGGAGTAACGCATTTTTATGAGATTACCCCACGGTTTCGGAGTTCATCCACTAAAGCCACCCATTCGTTTTCCAATCCAGTATGACCCGCTTCTTTAGCTTCATGTATTAGTTTCATTCTATCCACCAATTTATTGATATTATTGTAATAAATCACATTTGTGTTATATAGTTTCTTCATTAAACCTGTACCCGTAACGGACTTACTTCTTTTTCTTCGTTCCTGAGCACTTACATCCAAAGTGGATGCCATAAATCTTCGTTTTACAGGTTTTCTTTGTGTTAACGGCATTGTTTGTCTTCTAGTTGGTATTAACTTGGATACAAATTCTTTATATTTTAAAGACTTAGATCTAAAAGGAGGCTGGTCAGGTAAATACTTTCTCCTATATGCATTTGTCTGTTCCAAAATATTTTTATATGCTTCCATGTCTTTTTCTTTCACTAACGATACTGAAGGTTTATTTTCAAATAATAATTCAAATAATCCTTTTGTGCCCTTATACCTTTGATCACCAATGACAATATTATCATGTTCGTCAACGTTTAACGGGCTATTACCTATCATTAAACCATCTTTTGTTAATCTCGCTCCATAACTATGGTAATTCTTATTAGGAATTGTTCCGAGTAACATTTTTACCATGTATTTCCTTCCTAAAGGTCCTTTGTTATGAATGTTTTCACCCAACAAGCTTATGTTTGACGGACCTTCCCTTGCTTCTTCTTCTTTTTCCTCTTCACTAGCAGTTGATACATCTTCATGTCCTCTTTTAGCTTTTACTTCATATAATTCTCTTATACCACTATAGTCTGGTGATTCTAGCTCTCTTTCGGGTTCTCCGCCGGTAAAACCACTATATGTAGAGGATTCCGGGTCTTCGTCACTAAAATCTTCTGATTTTACATTTTCTCTTTCAAACTTTGTAATAGGTGCAATTGCATCTCCTTCCAAAACGGGTTTAGCAAATTTTTTGTTTAATTGTTTCAAGGGTTCAGTAATAGGTTTAAAAGTAGATTCAAGAAATTTCTCCCTTTCGCTAATACCTAATTTTAATGCTCTGTTTTTATCTCGAATAGAATCACTAAGTGATTTTATTTCCTTTATTAACTTTTCTTGGTTAACCATGTTTGTAGCAAGACGTGTTGTACAACAATGAATGTTTTACATCATGATCAGTGTATTAGTATAAATTTATCAAATCCTATCCTGTATCGACCATTGTTTAGCGGTTGTTCCTTCATAATTGTTAAAAACCCATATTTTTCAGCCCAAGCCTTTCCACACAACTCTTTAAATCGTTCAAATGGCATATCCGCACTTACATGGTCATAATATATGTGTTTTAGGTTGGTTTCATCCTGTTTAAATACAATTAACATGTTTGCATTGTCTCTAATGAGCTGTTTCGGTATTTTGCTGTAAGTTTGACCAATATAAATGCTATCTATGTTGTTATGTCGACCCATGGCGAAGTAATTTCTTATTGTATTTTGATTTTCACAAGATACGTCGTCAAATATGAATACTGAGAATGGTTTAGCCTCTTGCGGTTGCATGACACTCTCGCTCGCGTTGAATTTAAAATATTTAACTTCAGGCACATTATTGAGTATTTGTTCCAATAACTGATATTTTGGTTGTTGTAGTGACTTTGAAAATACATATAAATTATTAAAACGTAATCCTTTAGGGTTTATAATCAAATTGAATACTACATTTGTTTTTCCACAATTGGAAGGACCGGTAACCAGACAACGCACCGTGTTTGGTAACAAAACACCGTGTTTCCCAGTATTGAATTGAGAACCATCCACTGTGAGTTCATCTATATTATTAATAGTAAAATTGTCTTTTTGCGGTATTATCTCCATCCTTTGTAATGGTTCAACCCAAAATGATGCTCTATCATTATATTAGATCCTTTTTAGGTATCCAAGAATCTTCCGTTTTATTAAATCCTAACCATCGTACTTTAACCTTATCCTTTTTTCGTTGCAACACCTTTTCAACTAAATATACATCACCTACTGTTGATTTTAACATTTCATGTCCATAAAACCCTCCTTCAAGCAATTGTCCTTAATTATCTTTTAAAATGTAAGTTTCTGGTACTGTAGGTTGCACCTTAAATACGGTAAATACCTCATTTGTCCAGTTCGGAAGATATCTTTTACTGAATACACCTTTGTATTTGCTTATTCGCACTTTATCGCCAACATTAAACCTTTTAGGCTTTAGCTTTTCAACTTTTGGTTTAGTATTCATTTTTATACGTTTTAATAAAAGTTTTTCATTTTTATTAGTCACTTGGCTTGGTTTCATACCGATAGTTCTATGAAACTTGTTATTGTAATCGCTTATAAGTTTTGGTAACATATCAATCCATACGTGTGATCCTCTGTTGGAAAACATCTTATACATGGCACCTTTTAAAGTTCTGTTAAATCTTTCAATTATTGATGCTTTTACCTCTGAATTAGTTGAGTAATGGTGAATGTCATGTTTTTTCATTAAATTTGCAAATTCCTTATTAAAATATTCTTTTCCATCATCAGTTTGTAAATGTTTTATAGTATGTTTGTCTCTTTGTATAGCTGTTTCCATTGCTTTTGTAACACTTTTGCCACTTTTATCTTTTAGTGGTAAAGCATCTGCCATTTTTGAAAAACAATTAATAATAGTCAATATGTATTTAAATCCTCTATTTTGTTTACTGTAAGGAATCATTTCGATTAAATCCGCTTGATATAAATCATTTATTCCTTTTATCACTGTATTTCTTCGCGGAAACTTTCTTCTTGCAGGTTTATGAAGCTCGTTGACAATTTCTTGCTTCAAGTTCTTCATATTGCAGGTTTGAATGTTTCATGTATCACATGTATAATCACAATGAATGTTGTCTTAAATATTCACATGATTTATATAGGTCAAGGTCATCCAAACTTGTGTAAAAAAATGGGGAACACGGCGTTGGACTTGCCGTGTTCCCCATTTTTTTACGGAAGGAGAAAGGAATAAGGTCGAAGTTGTATAAGGACGAAGAATAGGTTACTAGTTGATAGGGTTTAGAGAGTAGTGGCCGAAAGGAAGAGTATGGATTTTATCCGGCATAATATGCCTTTTATCATCTTGAGCTGATAGTGCCCTTTTAACTTCAGTGACACTGTAGACCTCATGTTTAAAGCTTCTAATAGTGTTGAACGTTGCAGACATTGTA